>KE560656.1:0-17273 GCA_000442015.1 Rozella allomycis CSF55 | reverse complement strand
TCGAATTTTTGTGAATGACACCACAAGAATTATATGAGAAATGGCGTGTAAAAATGCTGATGCAAACACTAAATGTATCAGAAGAGAAAAGAGACGAGGAAGCTCTTTCAGAGGCTCAGGTTGGGGAACTGATAAACATGACCCTCGACGAGGTAGCATTAGAATCGAAAATTGCAAAAGACGATGAAAAACACTTTTTAGACAGGCTTGAAAGCCTGAAGAAAGGCATGGCATTTCAGGGATTGTCCAAACTGAGTCATCATGATCCCGAATTACTAAATAGAGATATCACCTCTGAATATAAAGATTATAAAGAAGACAACGCGTTTGATGAAGTTTGCGACATTTGTGAACGAGAAGCGACATGTCAATGCCAAGATGACATCTGCGATTTTGATTATTTTTGCGACAAATGCTTCGAGAAGGCTCATAAAGATTTCGATAAAAGGGATCACAAAAGAATTTCATTATAATTTTATACAATAAAAACATTTAATCTGTTTCATTAGTAGTAAATGTGGATTATGATAAAGAGAAAGAACTAGCGCGTTCGCTCTAAAATGAATGTAATAAAATAAATAAACCTCTATAAGTCCAATAATTAACCCGAATAATCCGATAGCACTTCCAAAAATTTCTACAATTAAAATCTTCACGAATAAGGATGAATCTTGAGAATCAGCAAGGGCAGTTGAGCTTCCAGCAACACCGACGCATATTCCACAAATCAAATCAGTGACACCAACCGTAAGTCCTGACCAGAAAAGGGAGTATCCTGTGAAATAATGAGCGGGTGAAATCTTGTTGAAACCTTCCAGCTTTGTACTTAGTACGATAGCAATAATGATTCCATAAATCGCAACAGCTTCACAGAAAAGGATACTAATCCAATAATTATAATCACGTGTACCTGATTAAATTTCTTGTTGTGATACGAGGGGTTTTAACAGCGCCGCCAAGTATTGAGCTTCCTGAAATAAAAATACCCCTTTAAACGTGATTAAATAAATTTACCATGCAGCTCCTACAACAGATAATGAAACACAGAGTGCGATTCCAACGTTTGCCCAAACAAGAGGTGAAACGGACATTAAAAATTTGCCAATATTAAAGTAACTTCCCTGGCCGGTTAATAGTAAATATAATAAAACTGATAGCAACAAAAAAGTTGTGATTGCTGTAATCGTTTGAAATAACATGAGTTTGTGCAAACAGACCAGGGTTTTAACATATGAAGTTGACCAGAAGAATATATGAGTTTGCAACAATTACTAGAAGATATTATTCGAGTGGAATAATTATATCAGAAAATGCAAGCAAGGTATAATATTATCGAATATGAAATTAGAAATTGCATGCTATTTGTGAAAGGGATAAGAAACGGTACTATTTAAGAATTAATGTGGAGCCTGGTGGATGCCATGGATTTCAATATTTTATGGCCTTGACTGAGAAAAAAAGAGAAGACGATTTGTAGGCATTTTGTGTATCTATTGAATAGAATATTCGGAAACAGTGATGCCAAGGTTGTAGTAGATAAAGAATCGTTGAATTTAATAGAAGGGTCTACATTAGATTATGCAGAAGAATTGATAGGATCTGCTTTTAAATTAGTGAAGAATCCAAATGCGACATCAGATTGTGGATGCGGATCGTCATTTGATGTTAAAGACTAGAAATCTAAAATTTTTTGTGTAAATAATTATTGATAAATACATATCTAATAAAAGAATATGGTTTTTAATGATTGTTTATCGTTGGATATCAAGTTTAATTTGGGAATGAAATGCACCCTACTTCAGAGAAAGACACCTTTCATTAAAAAGTCCCAAGCATTTAAGCCGATAAATGGAATGTGTATGTGACAACGTAGGGCGACTAATATGATTTCATTAAAGTCACCTTTTCCATACGTTCTGAAGTCCGTGTCCTACCAAACCGTCCGATATATATATGTCATTATATATTATCAAAATAGTTGATGTTAAAGACTAGAAAGTTTTAAAACTTTGTGTAAATATTTATTGAAAAAACATATCTAATAAAAGAATAAGATTTTTAATCAATTGATTTTCTTTGCTTATCAAGTTTAGTTTGTGAATAAAATCCATCCTAGATGTGATGAATTGTTTATCGAATGAAAGAGACTGTTTCATTAAGACATCTAAAACATCCAAAATAGATGGATTATTTTGGAATGAGCATGTAGATAACCCATCCAAGTTTTGGTGTAATTTTCTTTTAAGGGATTCTAAATTTTCTTCTTCATCATCAATTGCAATTCCTGAAAATGTTTTTAAACAGTCATTTAGGAATCTAAAATAGGCGCCCCAAAATGACGACATTTGAAACCGAAGTGGAGATTGGAATGAATTGCAAAATTTTAATTGTCGATTGAGTGAATCTAGAATATACTTGACTTTTATGATTAACTTCCATAGAAAAGACAGAGTCGAAAGCCACTTGGAATCAAAAAGAATCGACAAGGAATCTGGAAAATCTATTTTTAAATTTAAGCTATCAATAGATTCTAAAATTCCAGCTTGTTGATTAGGTTTATTAAAAGAAAATGAAATAAGATCTGTAGAAATTTCATTCAATTTCATTTTAATGGAATGGAAATCGTTTGATTCATAAAAAGAGATGCAGCCACAATCAGATATGAATTTGAAGATTAAATCATGAAAAGTTTTCCATTTTATTTCTTGCGTGAGAAACAAATAAGCGAGTTTTGAAAGAAATTTTGAATAACTTAACAAAATGGTTTTCCATGATTGAATTATAGTGATTTTAATAGGCAAGATTGTATTGTTAATAGCTTGAGCATTCATAAATACATTCAAGTCATGCATTTCATTTAATGGCGACTTTAACATCTCAGGAATTGTTGGTTCGTCTATAGTAAAATTGTTTGTGATTGGAATTGGCTCTAATTCTACTTGAGACTTTAAGATATCATCCTCTATTTCTGTATCAATAGAATTTAAATCTTCTATAAAATCCTTAACATTTTCTAAGGTCTTCGACTGAAAATTGAGATCTTCAAAATCGTTATTAAAGATTGGTAAATCATTTGATGTTAAATTTAATTCCTTCAATTCTCTGTTTATTTCTTCCTCTTTTGCAGAAAGTTTCTTCATTTCTATTTTAAATTCTTCCATAAGAGCTTGTTTAATGTCATCTTCTTTTTTAATATATTCCTTTTCTCTTTCACAGATTTCGTCTTCTATCTTTAAAGCCTTTTCCAGTTCAGCCTGTTTTCTAAACTTAATTTCCTTCAATTGATCATCTAAATCTTGCAAGTATTTTCTTTTCCTATTTTCCTTTTCCTGTTCTATTTCAAGTAATTTCATTTTATAGTTTTCATACTCTTGGTCAATCTAATATTCCATTGAAATATTTCAAACCTTTTTCTTGGTTTTCATAAATTGAAATTTCTTCATTAGATACTCATTTTCAATGTTATCATTAAAACAAGTCTTTAAATTTTTTATAAAATTATCCAGATTTTCCTTGTATAATCTAATCAATTCATCAAACCTTAAAACTTCAACTAAGATATTTTACTTTGAGCTCAAGGCACAAGAAAACGGCAGCTTAACACTTTCCAGAGACTTATTGACATGAACCGAAACATTTTTATTAATCCAAACAGTCAACAGACCAGCCAATGTTAAATCTTTACAAAATTGCTCGTCCAAGAAATCATTCGCCTATTCAATCAAAAAAATCTAATCTACCACCAAAGATTCCTTCAAATTCGTTTCTATTCTAGCAAACGCAAAATTAAACGGTATTTCCCCCTCATAAATCAATGTTTCAATCTGCGAAGAAAAATACTTGACAATGACATTCAACAAACTAGAAGAAAACTATTCAATTTGTTAAACAAACGCTACTTGAAAGTCATGATAATCCAATGTTTCAAAAACAGACTCAAAATCCATCTCCTTTACATTTTCAATTAGCCTGGCCAAAATTTTGATATCATCCAATCGTTGCTGGAACTTGAAATAGTATTCAATAAATGAATCGGCAATCTGCAGCTCTTCGTTAATCAAATATATTTCATTATTTATTTCTGATTTTAGCATAGTTATTCTACTGAATTCAAGATACGTTGTTTACATGGGATCATCAGATATCTGAATATTCATATCAACGTTTTCCAATACTCTGTGCAGCTCATTAAAAGAATCTATAAACCTAATTCACGATAAATCATCCAGTTACGCATCTGAACTTGATAGGTATGGATTTCCAATCATTTGCTTTATCTTTACAAGCACCTGAAAGCTATATCGCCATTTTGAATGTACCATACCTGTCTATTTTATATGGCATCTCACTAAAGAATGTGGAATGAGTTGCACAGTCTTCCCAGCATAAATATCGCGCTGGAAGGGCCTCCATATATTCAATCTTGGTTATTTCGGCATGTTCGTTCCCCGGTTCTATTTCTTTTGCAACAGATTTTAATTCTAAACTAGGGAGATTGGGTAGAACACAAAGTTCAAAATCCATTCGAAATTTTCAAAAAGGGCCAGATGGAAAACAGGTGTATATTAATAAATACAAATTTTACTCTTTAAAGCAATTTTAGGTTTATTTAAATTTCATCAACACAATCCATTTAACAGACTGCCATTCTATTTCGATGCAAATACTNAATCCATTTAACAGACTGCCATTTTATTTCGATGCAAATACTGACACAAATCACAATGCAATAATTCAATTAATGAATTAAAACTTCATGATATCATATCCATTCAAATTATATCTGTAACTTGAAAATATTCCACTTTCCAATTTAAACAACGATCCAAGCCGCAAAAGCAACGACATGCGCACCGATTTAATTTCGACTGCCGTTAAATTCCTGCAAGATCCCAAAGTGCAGCAAAGCACTCTTGCCAAGCGCATCTCATTTCTCGAAAGCAAGGGCATGACGCAAGATGAAATCCAGGAAGCAATGCGGCAAGCCAGTGGCGAGCCAGACAAGAACAGCCCCATAAACAGCAATGGCGGCTCCATCAATACCAATGGTAATAATAGTGCTTAGTACTCGCCAAAGGGAACGCCATGCCACCAGGCGGAGGCCAATTGATTCACCCCCAAATGATACCAGCCTTGCCACCTCGTCTCCAAAAAGGCTTCACATGGCGCGACTGGCTGCTCATAATACTAGCGGGCAGCAGTGTCACGGCCGCTCTAATCCACCTAATCCACGTAACATGCATTTACTGATCCAACTAGAAATATTTCAGCCCATACTTGAAATGGCCTCTAGAAAAGCTGAAACAAAGCGAGCAGCAAGCCAAGGATCAGGTGGACAGCTACGAAAAGGAGATGGCAAGAATGCGCATGCAGGTTGAGGAGATGCGCGAGGAGATGAGGAAGCAGAGAGAGGAGATTGGCCAGACGCTGGATGGACTGCGGGAGCTGGTTGGCGAAGGGGGAGAAGGTGAGGATTTGGATGGGTTGAAAGTGCAGGTTGAGGAATTGAAGGGGATGATTCCGCAGGTATGAGGGATGGTGGGTGTTGAGTAGGTTGTGGAGCAGGCGAAGAGGACTAGTAGAGAGTTGGTGAGTGAGATGATGCAGGAGATTGGATCGCTGAAGCTGTTGATGAGTGGCGGGAGAGAGCAGAAGAGTGGGGATGTTGAGGAGTATCATGATGTTGATAATGAGGTTGGGAATGGAGATGTTGGAAAGATTCCGCAATGGCAACTTGATTTAATGAACCAAAGTATTCATGGTGAATTTAATGAAGAAGTGAATCCAGAGGCTGTTGGATTACACAAGGGTTCAAATCTAAATTCAAGTTTAATAGAAAAGGATATTAGCTTTAATGAAATAGAAGTAGAAAAGACTGCAAATGAAAATGAAGGCACTATTTATGAAGAAATAAACACTTGAAATTTCATAACTTGATGATAATTAATATCTCGCATTATTCACTTTAACAATATATATACTCCAATTAAGCATGTTTATTCATTTTTAGCTTTCATATCCTGTACCAGCTGTGACAATGTATTATTATTAGCTCCAACCATAACCCCATCAAAAATATTATCAGGATCATCAGCTGGAATAACAGCCTTACCCAAACGTTTATCCTCATCAAATTTCTTTTGCGCCAACTCTCTCAACTTTTTGGCAGTTGTCGGCCCAGTTTGATTAACGAGATCAGCAAAGGAACTATTTGGACGATCTAGTAGACATAGTGGAGGAGCGAATTCAAGAGCCACGCCGGCATCCATGACGAGAATCTTGTCAGACTCCATGATTGTGTTTAGTCTGTGTGCGATTGTAAGGACAGTCAAGTTGCCAAAGTTTTCCTTGATTGTGTTTTGAATGAGCTGGTCTGTTTGAACGTCAATGGCGGCGGTTGCTTCGTCTAAGACTAGAATTTGCGTTTTGGATAGAATTGCTCTGGCGATACAAAACAATTGGCGTTGACCAACAGAAAAGTTTTTACCATTTTCAATAACTAGTGCATCCAATTTACCCTCCATATTTCTAATAAAATCACCTAAAAATTAAATAGTTAAAATTATAGTTACCTAAATGAACAGCATCAACAGCTTTCCATATTTCATCATCAGTGCAAGAATAGAAAGGATCAACATTCTNGCGGCGGTTGCTTCGTCCAAGACTAGAATTTGCGTTTTGGAGAGAATTGCTCTTGCGATACAAAACAATTGGCGCTGACCAACATAAAAGTTTTTACCATTTTCAATAACTAGTGCTAAAAGTATAGTACCTAGATGAACAGCGTCAACGGCTTTCCATATTTCATTATCAGTGCAAGACTCGAATGGATCAACATTCTCCCTTACAGAACCCACAAACAATACAGGTTCCTGTGGAATAATAGCAATTTTGCTTCTTAAATCTTTCAAAGCAATAGTAGAAATATCCAATCCATCAATGTAAATCTTTCCTTCAGCAGCTTCAACTATTCTCAACACACTAATCAACAATGTAAATGTAGACTTTCCACTTCCTTTATCAAATGAATCTATTTAAATTACCAGTTCTTCCAACAATACCAATTTTCTCATTCTTTTTAATATTAATAGAAACAGATTTCAAAACAGCAACTCCATATTTCTGATATCTCAAAATAATCTTATCAAACTTAATTTGTCCATTTTCAGGCCAATTCGCTGGTGGTCTAGAATCAACAATAATTGGCGGTGCTTCTTTCTCCAATTGACCATAATAAGCTAATTGTTTAACAGAAGCAATTCGAACTCTAACATCTCCCAACATTCTCACACTCCACTGCAGAAACACCAACAGTTGCAACGCATTAGAAATCAACAATCCAGTTCTCGCTTGTGTCAACGTTGCATCTGTATTAACAGTCAATACAATAATCAAAACTATTGAATAAATTGCTACTGATGTGAAAATATCAATCCAAAACGCTACCCATATTCTAATCATCGTCATTGCTCTCAAATACTTGTTGTTCTTATCAACCTTCTCTGACATCAAATTCTTAAATCTTTCTTGGCACTGAAACGCTCTAATACTAAACAAACCCTCCAACGATGCTGTAATATGCGCAAAGATTGGTGACTTTGTGATCGCTTCTTGATTCTTCATATTCAACTCTGCTCCTCCTGAATAATACACAATCAGAAATCCAATCAAAATAACAATAATCAATGGAATAATCGAATAGTTCAAAAACACCATTATCAATATCATCGTTCCAACAGTCAATGCCATATACTGCAGCGCTTGCATCAATGAATCAACCAACAAATCATCAATCGTAAACTGGTGTCTAGCAAACGCATTCAATATTCTTCCAATAGGCGTTGAATCAAAAAATGACATTGGTGAATACAAAACACTATCAAACATCTTATTATGCAACAATCTCGCCTTCAACACACTCATCTTGCATAGAAAATACCCTCTACTAAACACTCCAAGCGTAAACCCAACAACTGAAACTCCATACAATATCAAATACTCAGAATCTGAAAATCTTCTACTAAGACTATTCGCTGGCAACAATATATCTGCTAAAAACATTGAAAAGAAAATATCACTCAACACTCTCACCAAATGAACCACAAAGAAATAAACAAACACTAGCATCGTTATAAACATTCCTGTATGCGCTCTTCCATACACTTTAAATGAATTCTCTTTAAAATTTATAGACTCATCCTGCTTAACCAACTTGTTTCTATTAGAATCTGGCTGCATTTCAATCTCATCTAAATGTCCAGACAACACAGTCAATTCATTCTTTGCAATGGCTTTCGCTACATCCACTTGATGTGTGTAATCTTCTTCGCCCAAAATAGTCGTTTGGCTTCTCTCAATAATCTTTGACACATTTTCATCGGTCATCAGCATTCTATTATGCGTCACACTCATCTGGTTTCTTTGCATTATTTGCTCTTGCGATAAAGTCTTCATTCTCTCTTCTGGCACAAACGGCGACTTTACCTTTTTCCTCATTTCAAAGTTATCACTCTCTGCTCTAACAAGTTCTTTATCTTCTTTATCACTACCAATATTAGCAACACCATCAGCATCAATATCATCCTCTTCTATATTAGCTACATGCTCATTAATCAAATTAGCCATCGCTCCATTCGCCTTCATCAACTCTTCATAACTCCCCTGCTCAATAATCCTCCCTTGCTTCATCACAATCACATGATCAACTTGCGACAAATACTGCAATTGATGAGTAACCAAAAACCTAGTCTTGTCCTTTAAAAACTCTTTAAAACATTTATCAAATATATGTCTTCCAACATGTTGATCTACAGCCGATAATGGATCATCCAACAATATAACATCAGCATTATTATACACTGCCCTCGCTAGCGATATTCTCTGTCTTTGTCCACCACTCAAATTAACTCCCCTCTCTCCAATCTCAGTCTGGTCGCCAAACTCCATCAACTCCAAATCTCTTGTCAATGCACAAACTCTAATCACTTCCTTGTATCTCTCCTCTTCAAACGGTGATCCAAACACTATATTCTCCTTCAACAACATATTCAACAACCATGCTTCCTGTGGCACATAACTAACACTGCCATACACCTTATTCTCTCCACTACACTGCACCATCTGTCTCAACAACGCTGCTACCAAACTACTCTTGCCACTGCCAACATCTCCAACAACTGCAACCAGCTTTCCTCTCCCAATCTTTACATTAATATCCTTCAAAAATGGCTCCGCTGCTTCTTCACTCCACTTGAAATTCCCATTCTCCACTAATATCCCCTCTGTCTCATGCAATGCATGTCTAACCGGGGCTTCTACTTCTGGTTGCTCAAAGTACTCATCCAATCTTTGCAACGCTGTCTTGGCATCAGATGTAGAATTAATCGCTAATGGCAGCATCAACAACGGATATCTCAATGTATTATACAAAGATATGATAACAAACCCATTCACACTGTTCAATTGATCAGCTACACTCAAAGAATCCTTGCGTGACCAATGTGTTAAAATAACAAGCAAAGCGATCAAAACGGGCGTACAAAACACACTAGTAAAGTTTAAAACATTAATAAAAAACGATTTCTGCAATAACTCAACTTCCTTCTTCCTAATCTCTGTTATTCTCTCCTCAAATGGCTTCTCCCACGCATAAAACTTTATCAATTTAATAGCCGTCAATATTTCACTCATCACATGAACTCTTTTAGATGTGGTTAGTGTATTTTCGTGTCCATACTTTGATCTCAAACTACCCAAATACACCTGCAACGGTAACAACACCAATATAATCAACAACCCAGCAATAGCTGACCATCCAACTTTCAAAAACGATAAAACAATAATAACTATCCTACCAAAAAATTACATACATTACCAGCAACCTCAACTCCAGCAGACCACACATAATGAAAATTCTGAAACGCTTCCGTTATCTTTTGCGCATCATTACTAACCAAATTCACAATATCTCCAGCCCCTCCCTTTATCCTCGCTAACACCAAACTCTTCTCATAAATCAAATTCATCAGCCCAGATCTCGCCTTTGTTCCAATCCTAAACGATCTGCTCGTCAACTGCTGTATCGATATCTATCTCATCCACACCAACCACCTTACAGTACACACCAAACACGACGCCAAATACAATCCAGCCCACAAATGTCCGTCACTCAGATCCCTATTCCCAACCTTGACAAACAGCATCATGCGCTCCAAAAAGTAATACGCGCCAGCCCACAGCGACACGCCCCACACAATCTTCCACAACCCAGCAACCATATACTCGCGCCCATACACACTCTTCAATACATTCAGCATTCGAGGCGCCCGCTTCTCTCTAGCAGCCACCTCCTTTTCCTTGTCAAACGCAGTCTTTATCAGCTCCTTGTTCAACACAGATCCATCCTCGCGACCCAATTCCATCTCAAAGTCATTGCCGTGCCGTGCATACGATATCAATTTAAATACCCACAGGAAAAACCACTCAGATAGGAAGAATTTCGACTCGAGAATTAGAGGCTTTTTGGGTGGCATTTTTGGTAAACAATGACCCTGGCTTAGGGTACATTACTGATTTTTGCTTGTTTATTTTGGGAAATTTCTAAAGTGTGATTAAAATGGAAGGGGTTGGCTGGTTTATTGTGGATTGGTTTGAAGACTGAGTTTAATAAAAAAGTTGTTTTATTTTTTGGAAATTTTCAGTTTCAAGATCTCAGGGTGAAGGATATGAACTTGCAAGAAAAATATCAGAGTTATGTGTTTGCTATTGATAATTCCACTTTACCCACTGAAAGCAAGGCTTTATACAAAGTTTTCGCCTTTTTGGCGGTAAATCAAGTGTAAACTGTTCGGAAATTGGAAATGTTAGACAGTTGACACATCTTCACTGGAAAAACATAAAGACTAAAATACAAAGCTATCCTGACACTATTGGAAATATAATCGTCGCGGTCTGCGAAAGTAAGAAAAACAAAACCGTGCTAGCCCTATTACAAAGTCCACTAGAAAATGATCTTTTAGAAACTATGAGAAGAGATATTTTAGGTACTTGTTTATGAAATAATTTAAATAGCTAATTACAGAGTTAAAATTGTCGAGGAATTAAGAAAGTCGTTCTTGTCCATCTCTCTTGAAAGGGCTTGCAAGAATATCGCCATGAATATGACGGATGATTTCATCCAGTATTGTATAGCATTATTCACGTATATTTACTTAGATCTCTTAAATGGCTGGATCTTGGATGAATCAGGAAATCATTTACGTCATGCAAATGGAAGGCGCAAGTCAGATATGTCTTGCGAAAACATTGTAGAAACTTTGTTACTCTTGGAATCTTAATAAATAAAGGACCTTATTTTTGCTGATTGGTGTTATATTGACTTCTTTCAGCGAAAGCGAGGTAAATATAATGACGAGCCAACTATTCTCCTTGTTGAAGCAATTTAGGAAATACATATAGGAATGAAACCTAATAACCTTGTCCATTCTTCAGTAGTCTTTCTTACTTTATCTTAACACGTTATCGGCACTGTTTGCATCAAGGTTCTGGAAAACAGTAGACACCAGTCCACATCAAGCGTCTGGAATACAAGGCTGGCAACCAGTACTTTCAAATAAGAGCTATTCTCAATCCGTACAGGAATGGAGCTCAGCAAGTTCAATAATCAAATATCTGGAAAACAAACAGCAATCAGATCAATCTTAAACATCTGGAAAACAAACAGCAACCAGCTCAATCCCAGACATCTAAAACAAGCAGCAACCAGTTCAATATCAAACATCTTAATCAAATATCTGGAAAACAAGCAGAAACCAGCTCAATAATCAAACATCTGGAAAACAAAGAGCAACCAGCTCAATATCTAACATCTGGAAATAACCAGCTCAATATCTTATTTTCAGTCTATTGTATACCTTTCCCACTTATGAGGGTTTTAACGGCTACTAGATTCAGGAATGGCACCCCGCGCCAGGGAAATCCTTCCAAGACCTTTTTTGCTTTATTTATCCCATGGATTAAGTTTAGAGCACAATAACCCTATTTACTCTCTACGCACATACAACCAAAATTTCATTTTAATTACAAAATCATGTGTTTTTGCGTTGGAGTTGGTGAAAATGAAGAGCATACTTTTCATATGCCATACAATTGAATGGCCAAGGTGATTTACGTAACGAGCAGATACATTCTTGGGAAAATAGTATAAACATTTAATCATCATCTCAAAAGACAATTTATCAAAGTTCTCATTCAAAGTTACAATGGCACTTGAGAAAAAGATTTTATTTAGCCAAAAGTTATATTTGACCTCCCCCCAGGAACATTAAGTACTCTTCAATGATTATGTCACATTTATTTTACCTTGAAGATGGTCTTACTTTTTGTTGTGTTTCTTCTCTTTCATTGCCGCCAAACGACCAGCTTGAAGTATTAGCTTTGGCAGAACCCCTTACATGCCTTGCAGGTTTTTCTTCGTCTAACATTGAATCAAGGAATTGTCCTTACTCAACTCCGTGTTGCTTCCACCAAGTGTAAAATGAGAAGCGTTGTTTGAAGCAGCATTCATCTTTCTACCAGGATGGAATGATAATTCCTCACCAGCAACTCCATCATTTCGAAAATGATCTTGATATCTTCTCGGATCAATATGTGACGATGGCTTGAACTGCTCTGGCTCATTGTTGAAAATGTTGCTAGACTTCCCGCCCACAAAAGATGAATTCACTCTTGTAGATGGTCTAACCTTTACTTCTTCCTCTCCAGATAAAATTGATCCCATTTGTGAAGTGCCTGAACTTTTAGCGAAGTAGTGATAGTTACTATGAACCTTTTTTGGAGATTGGTGCACTTGATGTTGACTAACCGTGGGATGAGCTGGTTCAGTACTGTTCAAAACTCTTCTTACAGACTGTTGACCGTCAAGAATGGCCGCATTAACTATGCTTGCTTTTGGATCATTGCCTAAAAGACCTAATTGTTTGACAACTGTCCCTTGGTCCCAATAAACTCTCAAAGAATCAATTTTCTCACCTGCATATGAAACAATAAAAACCTAAATAAAGAGACTAATTAAAATATACTAATGCTAAATTGATAATTTTGCGAGTTGCTTCTACGTTTGGAACTAGCCATTTTGTTCCGTTTTTGTGGTCCACCTTCAAAACCCATTCCTGGACAATCTGATTTCCTTCAGAAACGGTTGAAATCAACTCTGGATCAGAAACTGCCACATCAAATGGTGAACAGTGAGATTCAGAAAAAAACTGAGAGAGATTGTCACCTGAACCACCACCGGCAGTGGGCACATAAACAACTGAAGCATTCTGACTATAGTTGTTAATATCGTGGAGTTTAGCCCGGTGAACGCTCCATAATGTTGCTACGTTGGTCATATTGCCTTAAGCCAGGGTAAAGGCAAAAGGTTCAACTCATATAATATAATGGATAATGAAAATGAAAATGAAACCAAGTAAAGTATCTAGTGGTTTTTATTAGAAAACTCAAGGTGCTTGAAGAATTTGTAGGATTTGAATTTGATGAATTACCAACGGGGCTAACAATTTGTGTAAATGCTGAAATATCTGAACTTAGGGGTGTAGAGTATGATGCCGTGTAATAGAATTGCAAATTGAATAATATGTATAGTTATTTAGAATACTCCATGGAGCAGGGTTCCAATTGGACCTTTAAAGGTGATTCTAAAGTCAACGGATTCACACAAATCTCAAAATACTCCAAATCAGGCGATGAAACAGTTCACAACTTTAATTTTCCATTTACATTCATAATAAATACATCCAGCCCGTGTAATTGATCGGTATATGAGTAAGAAGATCCCAAAAGGACCCCAACAATAAACATATACGCCTGGTGCAAAGATATGAAGACGAATCATACTCATTATATCGGCGAATGCTCATTATTTTTTCCAAACAAACCTGGTAATTATTTATTACTAGCGCAATTGAGGAACTATAAAACGTACAGCGAAACTATGGAAGCCCTCTTTGAAGTATTCCGAAAAGTTGGAGTCATATTTTCTTGGCGAAAAAGAAACTTATATAACCAAAGGTTCCTTTGAAAATCAAAATGGTTGCCTCAATCACTTGGGATTAATATCCCATTCAGAGGGTGAAATTACTGTCATATTCAATGTAATGACAAGAGAAAAGTAAAGATTAAATGTATATACGTACTTTAGGGTGCACGTACTTAAAAGCGATAATTATAATGCGAAAGCTAGTGCCATTGAACAGATGCAAACTAATGGAAATTTTTCGACATCCAAGGTTTCAGGTATGAATAATACATATATATCATAAGACATCATTTTAAGGGCAAGAAAGAGATTGTCTTCCCTGAGAGATACAAATGGGGACATTGTTATTTGCAATTAAAACTTGATTTATATATGACCAATTTCAATACTGAAAAAAGTTCTTTGACCATCCCTACTTTTCGCACAGTACCTTATTGGCTGATTTCCTATAATTGGAAATAGGTCGAAGGACAATCCCAAATTCAATTTATAAGCATTCAAATCTGCATATTGAGAGTAAAATTCCATAGAATATATCTTTGAGGGATCAAAATAGTGGCGCTTTCGATTTTCTGGATCTTGAAAATATTCTCGCCTTCTACGGATGTTTGCTGGTACATTTGACTGATCATCTGCGATTTTCCTCAAATATTTCTGAATTGAGTGTGACAAGCTGGCTTTTTGAGGCTTGTTTAAAATCGATTCAGAGTAATTTATGTTGAGTTGATCAAGAAAATTTTCTTGCAACTTATTCATCTCCCGACATTTCCTTTTCGGAAGAGGGGTTGAGTAGTTTCCACCAGGCTCAGAGGATAGTCCATTACACACCAAACTAGATTCATTTTGAACTGCTAAAATGTTCATTGCTGACACCAAAGGAGAAAAAGCATGGGGTTTGTCTGCATCTAAGTTTACTATCATTGTTGGGTCTATATATTTCGCTATTGCAATGCCAATAGATGACATTGCGGGCAATTTCAGAGGATTATCAAAGAATACACCAAATATTACATCTTCAGTACACTCTGGATTAAGAAATCTACCCTCAACCTATCTATTGCATACGTTTATATTTTACTTGTAAAGATACTAATCTCTTTTTCCCTTCAAAGTAGCTACAGGTAGTTATTGGCGCGTCGTAAACATTGTATAAACTGTTTCTCCAACTACTGGATTGTTCAAACGGACATATCCCATCAAAATCTTTGATCCTCATCACTAAATGACCAACAAAATAATCGTTCTCCACAAAGAGAGGGTGTTTCTCATCATTAACGCGTAGAAGTTTTCCTTTAGATTCTTCTTTTTTTCCAGAATACAAATTTCCTTTAACGTATAACTTTTTAGAAAGATCCATGGTCATTGTTCACGTAACCTAAATAAGATTCAAATTAAAGTTTAACATAAACGTCGTTGGAAATTTCAAGCCTCAAGAAGAATTGTAACTTTCATTACTTTAATCTGGATTAGTCAGCCAATAATAATGCAATAATTTTCCGCAAAGACAAACAATTCCCCGATGACTAAAGGTATCGCAAAGCATGGAAGAAAAAAACGAAAAACATCTTTCATGATTAAAATGCCCATCGCATTGAGTTTATTCATGGTAGTATCCATCAGTTTAGTGGGCTTTGTTTCGTGGTACCTCGCTTACGAATCTGCCCAAAACTCTTTAAAGGACTTTTCGAAGCTTGCATTAAAAGACGTCGAGGATAAAATCAGCATACAGATAAATTTTCATATTTCAATAGCGGAAAAATCAGTTTTTGTCAACAAGAATTACTTCCGGGAGGGCTTTATCTCTATGCAAAACAAACCGGCAGTTTTACCGATATATCGAAATCAATTATTACAATTTAAGGATTATTTGGCAACATTAACCTTTACTTCTGAGGCGGGTGAATTATGGGGATTGTTCAAGTACAAACCAAAAGTTGGAAATGAACAACTTAGAATGTGGAACCAATATGGAAACAATTTAACGTACTACAAAATTGACGAGCAAGGAAATATTTTGTCTTTGATTGAAAATGATTTAAACGCAAATTCAACAAGTGGGGATTGGGTAACGATTGTAGACAAGACGTCAAATAAGTCCGCATCTTGGACATCTATGTACGCTTGGGGTGATACACTTTGGACTACATTTTCTTCTGGGTTATTTGATAGCAGCAACAATTACTTGGGTGTAACATCAACCGATGTTGAACTATCCTTCCTGAATTCATTCTTATCTCAAATTATACAAATGTTGCCATATAAAACTTATCTCTATATTTTTGAAAGTTCTAAAAAAAATATAGTTGGCACTTCAATAGGCACTGATTTGCTTATTTATGACGCGAATGGTGTTGCTACTGGCCCGAAATCGCTCGACATTTTAGCTAACGAAGACAGTATATTGAATGCATCTCTTGTCTACTTGAATTCTCTCGTTGGAAAAGGCAATTATACGCAACTAGTTAGTTCTTCCAATGTATTATTGTTTCAATCGAACAACTTGCAGTACTTGTGTAGTGTTTCTGAAATAAATTCAAAATATGGTATTAAATGGACATTGCTACAGATTATGTCAAAAAATGACGTGGAGGCAGGTATTGTACAAAGAAATACTTTGATATTTATTGTAATCGGGGTAGTAATGGTATTGTGTTACTTATTGGCCTTTATATTTTCCACATGGATCTCTCGAATCCTTAACGGAATAACTTCTGATATTCGAGAACTTGCATCGTTAAATTTTGGCGCCGTTTTGCGCGAAAATGGAATACATATGAAAAGAAGAAGTTGGATCAGAGAAATATGTGACATACAGCATTCATTTCAGAAAATGGTATTGACTTTTGCTGAGCAAGTTGAAATTAAGAAAAAATCGAATTTTAAGGGTAATCTCTCGACCACAACTGCTGGTCAAGGCAACTCTGTGGGTGGATCATTAAATATGTTGGCGCCCTCCAAGTCTATGGATGGGCTGGGAAAGTCTACAACAATCCCGAACATGAGTAGTATAGCTGAAAATAGTGTTTAAAAAATAAATAAATCTTAAAAACCGTTCACGTTTTATTGGGCAGCATCAAACATATTGCTTTTTATAATTACCGCTCGGGGACTTGGTGTTGGGCTGCTCCCAGTACTTTTAGGAGTATTTGCATGTAAAGTTGCAGGATTCTTCAGCGATGACCCCTTTGTATCGCTAGATGAAGGTCCATGAAAGTTCGCCTTCTTCTTTATTTCC
>KE560649.1:3224-35818 GCA_000442015.1 Rozella allomycis CSF55 | reverse complement strand
GTGAACCTGCCCAAGGTGGTAAGAGTGATTTTTGGGAGTGAATAGTTGGAATTGGCGGAGAAATACAAGTACAGGACGATAATAGATGAGAGTGTATCGATGGGCACACTTGGAAGTCGTGGCGCTGGCGTGACTGATTATTATGGGATTGAAGCGAGGAGGGTTGATATGATTGTGTCGACCATGTCTAATGCATGGGCATCAGCTGGTGGGTTTTGTGCTGGATCGATGCATGTTGTTGACCATCAGGTATGAGGAATGTAAATTTAAGAGAGAGATTATCTGGTGCGGCGTATTGTTTTTCAGCGTCGCTTCCAGCCATGTTGGCAGTTGGAGCACATGAAGCGATTAATGTGATTGAAAAGGAGCCAGAGATGGTGACAAGGCTGCATGAGAATGTGAGATATTTTCATCAATTGGTGAAAGAGTATTTGATGGGAAAGTTTGAGATTGAAGGGGATGGGGATTCACCGGTGGTGCATTTGAGAGTGAATGGAGAAGAAGACAGAATTAAGAGGATAGTGGATGAATGTGCTGAGAATGGGTATTTAGTTACTGTTGCAAAATATTCTGAACAAGAGAGAATTAAGAGAAGAAAATCAATTAGAATAGCGATATCAGGTGGACATTCATTTGAGCAAATTAAAGGATTTGTTGAATGTTTATCAAAGATTGAACCATCAAAGATTGAATTACCAAAGATTGAAATAGCAAAGATTGAATAAATTTAATTTCTAAATGTAATTTCTAAATATAATTTATGATTTAGAATGCTTTTAATTTATTTAAAATCTTTACAGATTTATTTCTTCTTTTTGGCAATTCTCTTTTGAGCTCTGACTTCCTTCTTTAGACGCCTATCAACCATCTTATATTTTCCTTTCACACCATTAGGTCTACCAGCAACACCCTTTTTACCACCTTTGGCAACAACGAGTTGTTTCTTTGGTCTGACAGATTTAACTGCTGATTTCATCATTGATTGAATTTTTTCTAATTTTTGTTTTTCAGACATTTCTTCATTTTCTAAAACAGAATCAGCCTTCTTCTTCATTGCTTCTAATTTTCTAAAAGCTTTTCTCTTTTGTCTTGCTTTCGCTTCTTGATGTTTCTTGGCTGATCTGTTGTCGATTGCTTTCAGTTTCTGTTTCATCAATTCAACTGCTTCTTTAGTAACAGGCATTTGTGGTTTATTGTGACGTTGTTCATCTTCAATAAACCAACTGGGAAGTCCTTCAGAATCATTGAAAGAATATCTATTAAAAGAATTATCAACCAAATCACTCTTCTTTACTTTCTTTTTAGCTAAATTTAATGCCAAAGTTAATCCTTGTGGGTTCATTAAAACTTTCTTCTTTTGTTCATCTTTATCAACTTCACTCATTTCATCTTCTTGTTCTATTTCTTCTTCACTCTCATTTTCAATCTCACTCTCTTCTTCTTCTTCTTCTTTAACTTTTCTCTTTTTAATAATTTTATCAACTTGGATTTGTTCAACAGTTTTATTAAATTCAGAGAAAATTGGTTGATCAAACCATCTCTTCACTTTATCTTCCTTTTCTTTAATAATCAATTCATTTTCTTCAATTCTATTTTCTTCTTCTTCTTTATCTGAAAATCCAAAAAATTCATCTGAATCTTCTGTTGCTCTCTTCATCTTTATTAATGCTTTTGGATCTCTTTCTATTAATCTCTGTTTATATCTTTCATAATCTTCTTCTAATTCTTGTTCTAAATCATTCAATCTCTCTCCCTCGGAATCTGAATCTTCTTCTTCCAAATCTATTTTTTCTTTTTCAGGCACTTCTTCATCTAGATCTATTTCTTCAATTTCAGTGGCGTTTTCTATTTTTTCTATAGATGAAACTTTTTTCAAATTAAACAAATCTTCTTGTTCTTCAAAATTATCAATTGGATTTCCATTAGCCATTTTTAACGCAGATTTCGCCTTTTTCATCAATTCCTTCTTCTTTTTCTTTTTATCTTTCTGTCTCTCTTCATTCACTAATTTATCCAATTCATCCATCGAATCAACCTCCTCAACTTGTTCTTTTTCCTCAATCTTTTTTTCTTCTTCCATTTCTAAAACTTTTCTCATCTTTCTTCTCCACTTCAACAACGCCATCAATTCTCTCTTGCCTAATATCTTCACATCTTTACACAACTCCAAAATTTCTTCATCTGTAAATTTATTCTCTTTAATCTCCACCCCTCTTCCTTCAAAAGTTAATTCACTAGACTCTGCCAATATTATCGTTGGATCTTCTGCTTCTAAAAACTCCATTATATTTCTCTTCTTATAAATAATAGTCGCCCCATCTTCATACCCTTCTCTTTGTCTCTTTGCTGGCTTAAATATATTCACTTTAGTCTTTCCAGTCTCCACCTCTGAAAACACATATTTTGGATCAAAAAATTTATTATCCAACTTATCAGGACATTTATACTCTCTACAAACAACAAAGATTTCAGCAGACTCATTACGAGACGACGCAGGCTTCGTAGCCTCAACTTTAACAAACAGTTGCTGAAACACCCACAACAATGAATTATAATCCTTGGATCTAAACACCTTGGTCACAAACGTTCCTACATCCAACCAACCAACCAATCTTACCTCCCTTGACCAAAAACTCACACGCCAACTTTAGCGCATGCAATACCAGCTCCGCCTGCGTAAACGCATCATGCGTCCAACTACTTCCAACATTCGGCGCTCCGTCATTCAAAAACACATCCGCCTTCCACGTCTTCAGCTCTCTCCTTAACTCGGACCTACACTTTTCAGTCGTTATATCATTCTTCATCGTAATCACATTCGGAATCGGCTTGATAGGCGCCAAATCAATCCCAATAATTACTCGAGACAGAGGCATATGCTTCGCAGCTACCTGCAACCATCCTCCAGGCGCAGCACACAAATCTACCCTACTTTATTCACTCTATTTCTAATTACAAAACTCGCGCTTTTTCAAGAAAATTATACTTGCGATTCAACTGAACCAACTTGTACGCGGAACGGGCACGGTAGCCCTGCTCTTTGGCTAAATGGTAGTACTTGTCCAAACGGTTTTTTCCAACTTTCTTTTTTGCTCCCATTTTACCAGGGTATAGAATTATGGTGACTAATAATACTGCAACAGCGCAAAATATATTACAAAATTAAGTTTTAAAATACTCTATTATTTATTTATTATGTGCAGAAATGTAATCTCATTTTGTTACAAGAATTTCAATGCCATCCCGCAACTCTCTAAAGTCTTAGTCTCTTGTTCTAAAGAATAAAGAATAATATTATCAATTCAACTTTCAGAGATGCACACTTTGCAAAAATATAGATTCTCTACAGCCAAAATAGTATACCCTCTGAGGCATTTATCCTCGCAGTAAATTAACAAGTTTTAAATCATTATTAAATAGTTCTAACGCAGAAATTACAATAAATACCGAGTATGAGCATGAAACTATGAAATTTCACTCGACCCAAGCCTCTCTGAAATTTTTCTTTCCCACCAGCCCCTGGTATTGAAATGACTCAACCTATCCGGTAAGCCAAAATTCAAAATCAATGATTCTTTAAAAAAATACTATAAAATTCAACTCGCAAGCAATCCTCTAACTCTAGTTTATACTGCAAGGCTCGTATCCTCGGATTCAAACGTGGCAAACGCAGCACAGATGCCAACACCACTCTTCTTGAAATCGAAAATGTCCAAACAAAAGAAGACACTGCATTTTATCTCGGAAAGCGCGTCGCTTACGTCTACCGTGCTCGCAGAGAAAAAAACGGATCCCATATTCGCTGCATCTGGGGAAAAATCACCCGCTCTCATGGAAACACCGGTGCTGTTAGAGCTCAATTCAAAAAGAACTTGCCAGCAAAGACCTTTGGTGCATCTGCTAGAGTGGTAACTAGCTTTATTTCCAAGTTAATATTAGATGATGTATCCTTCCTCTATCTAATTTTAATAAAATTGACAATGCACATATTTATTTCTTGGCATTTTGTTTTTTCGCTTTTTGGTTCCGATAATCTTTGATAGCTTGTACCGTCAATTCCTCCATTTTAGTGCGGAGCACTGGTCGGTAGCCCATTGCGAAAAGAACTTCCATGAATACAAAAAATGGAGCCAAAAGGAACGCTTGGAATAGTGAATCCAATAATGCTGGTGCTCGCTTTTCGAACACCCCGTGACCTACGAATTGCAATATCCATGCTGCGACATGGACAATAAGAACCCATTTCATATCTACTCCGTCAAGAGCAAGTTTCTCTGCATAATGAGTCATTAGTAATAGAATTGGCGCATATAATGCCTTTATTATGCTACACTATAATTTACCCCGGCTACTGGCTCCAAGAGTAGATAGTAAATAACATAAATTGAAGTCATAACATACGTAAATTGTATGTCTATGATATTTTGAAAGTTATATTTTGGAATGTAGGCGCTCATTGCTATCATTACCGTGAACATAATGGTTGGTATACATATGATATGTATAATTTTGTTGCTAATTATAATTGAATTCAAGTGTTACACTTTTTGGTGATGATATTGTGAATAGAATAGCAGTTGACTCTCAAAATTTAAGTACTTTCGAACCCACATTTCAAAATGGCCAGGGTTCCACATTTAATGAAAGACTAAATCAGCATGTTGAGTGGTGCTAAAATGACCTTTGAAGTTCACCTTTTAATAACAATAAGGTGTAAGCAATTCAAAGCATACATTAAATCTTACAGTCTTGAGAGTCAAAGAGTTTTAAATTGTAAATGCGAGGATATTGCGCAGTTACTGGTCGTGAATTTCAACCATGGGGAAAACAGTATTATCTCTGTCATTCTCTGATCGACATTAAGAAAGAAATTAGAAATGGGGGAATGTCATACTACGTCACCCACATTTTAAACATCAAGATATCCAATCAAAATGACAGTGATATGAAAAGTAACATATCAAGTGCTTCATGTGTCACTCTCTTTTGGTTTGTTATCTTAATGTTCAAAATGTGGGTGACGTTTCCCCATTTCTAATTTCTCCCCGCTTCCGCGTAATTAAGGCCAATACCGATTGTCTGACTCTCGCTTAGAAGTTTCTTTTGTAAGCCAGATGGATAATCTGTCAAGTGAAATAAGCATTTTTATAATCCTTTAACTATCATCATAATCATGAGATCTTGATGGATAATACTCATTCAAATTTAAACACTAATACGACTACAGTGGAATCTTCAAATTTATCGAACACACATAAAATGACAAAGAACAGAATGTTGGTAATTTAAGATTTAGGATTACATGTAGCTAAATTCTATATACTTCTGGGAGGAGGGATTGTTTCAACGTCAAGTTGATTTTGAAAAATGTTTTCCCTTTCCTATTAAAGTATAAAAATACTATTAAAACAAAAAAAATTGATCATCAAGTCATTAAGATCTAATGACTTGTCTAGAAATCTTATCTTAAAGTCTCCGACGCATTAAGGTTTTCCTCGCGTTAGATACATACCCATGGCCGTCATTATATTAACAGCAATAGCCGCATCCGCAATATACGCATTCATTTTCTTCAGGTTCTTTTATAAGAGACGCCTGCCGGCAGAAATCCCCGGTCCAAAGGGGCTTCCATTTTTTGGTGTAGCCTTTGAAATAAATCCTGAAAACTTTAGCCAGAAACTTGAATCTTGGGCGTGGGGGTATGGACCAATGTATAAAATTAAACTATTTGGTCAAGAAACACTTATAATCTCTGATATGGAAGTCGTACAATATATATTAAAGAATCGACCGCAAAAGTATACACGTGGCGATAAAGTTCCACAAGTGTTTGAAGGATTGCACACAATGGGTGTGTTTTCGAACGAAGGAAGCGAATGGAAGGATGCAAGACAGCTAGTTACACCATCTTTTGCCCCGAACCGGCTGGCTTCTATGAACAATATTTTCGCAAAACATATTTGTGCATTGAAGCACGAGTTTTCAGATTTTACTAAAAATGCTAACGAAATAGTTGATCAGTTTCTTATCAAAAAGGCCGACTTCAATGAGAAAAGACTACATGATCCATGTCCTTTGTTTCAGAATGCAGCATTAAAGATAATTATTGAGAGTGCTTTTGCTTATGGTCAAGAAGATCTTTTGCCGCCTTCATTATTGAATGAAATGGGATTAGTATTTAAAGTGACAGGCGATCGCTTATTTGGAGGTTTTCCTTTATGGATGTTTTACAAAACAAAGGAGGATAGAAAAGTTGAAAAAATTATCAAAAGAATATATTCAATTATTGATGTGGTGATAAAGTCATATGTCGAGAAAAAGGGAGATAAGAATGTGCTTAACAGGACATTAATGGAATCATTATTACAAACTCAAAGAGAAGCCAATTTCGATTCTAAAGTTCCCAAAATGACGATTGAGCAAATGAAGGGAAATATTATGCAAGTGATGATCGCAGGGTACGAAACTACTTCGTCAACACTGATGTGGATTCTCTATTTCTTAATCAAATATCCTGAAGTGCAAAGAAAGATTCAGGAAGAAGCTGATTTAGTTCTCGGTGATAGATCATCATTAACCGAAGAGAAGATTTCAGATTTAAAGCAAGAAGAATTTCCGTACATTACGAATGTTATCAAAGAAACTATGAGATTGAAGAGCGTAGCACCATTTTTTCAAGCGTCTAATATTGAGGACGAGGTTTTGCATGGACATCATATTCCAGCGGGAACAGATATTGCATTGCTTACTCGTGTAGCTTCTTTGAGAGCATGTCCAACTGAAAATGCATTTGAATTTAATCCAGAACGATGGAATATTGATGACGAAGATATTCATAAGAAACAGATGAATAGTTTTATGGGATTCGGAGGTGGAACAAGGATTTGCCCAGGGAGGCATTTAGCTATGCTTGAATTGACATTGATGATTGCCGTTGTTATTTCAGATTATGATATTAAACCTTTTCCATTACCTCCATCATACCCGCCTACAACAGAGTTGACGCATTTCACTACCATCGCCAAAGACTTTTATGTATTACCAAAGAGACGTGAATAAATGTTAATGATTATAAAACCTGCTTTATTGATTATTTTTCATCGTCGTTTGTAGACAATACTTCAAAACCAAAAGATTTATTGTTATTATCAGCGACTATTTTGACATTAACAAACATCTTTTACATTGATAGTCTTCAATGCCATCAGACTCAGTTACACTCTCAGATTCTTCAGAATCGTATTTTTCTGATTGATTAATCTTAATATGGGTGTATTTATCGCTAGAATAGCCTTTTGGTTTGAATGAAAGCAAAAGGCGGCCTTCAGAGGTCCATCTTAATATCATATTAGCGGCTCTATAAACATCCGGTCTCGAAGCTCTAGCTGTGAAAAATCCTTTAGATAACGCAAACGCTTTTAGAACATATTAATGTGAATTACCTTCACATATTGCATAAGCTGACCATTTGAAATTTGGATCTAATTGATCAGGATGATCTAATTTGAGTATTTTCACTAGAGGTAATCTTTCAGCCAAGTATTGAACCGATGAATAAGGCTCTTGAACTTGAGCAATATTGAACATTCCGCAAAGAATCAATTTTGAATACTTAATGAAATTACTTGCAATGGTTTAGAAATTAAAGCAGGAAAGACAATTCCTGGACAATCACATAAACGGACATTTTGAGAAAGATGGATGGTCTGAAAATGTTTTGTATGGCCAGGGGTTCTCGACGCACTCACAACCTTTTTACCCACTATTGCATTAATTAATGATGATTTCCCAACGTTAGGATGTCCTTTTACATATCACAGATATGTTTACCTACAAGTCCAATTGTAATTAAGTCCTTCAAAGCATTATTTTGATCTTTTAAAGTAATTGGATGTTCCGCTTTGATCATTTCAATGTTCAAATCTTCAATTTCATTCTCTTCTTCAAATATATTTTGAAAGGAATGGGAATATTTTTCAATTAATTCATCCCAATTAACTTCTACTGAATTTTTCCTTATATTTAAACTTTTGCATGCTTTAAATATTGGCTTCACACCAACGGCTTTATAATACCTTTTCTTTTGACGTTTGGTTTTCTGCTGAAGAAAAACTATAATCTATAAGTCGCATTTAACTTACATGGGTTTGTATCTGAAACTGTTAATTTATCACAAGAAAATATTGAAAAAGTTACAGTCATTACTTTTGGAAACGTTTCTTTAAAGTATTCTTTCCATGCAAAAACAGTCTGAGGACTAACCAAATCTATCTAATTTGAGTTGCAATTCATTTCGATACTTTGCTAAAAACAACGATGATCTCTTTTTCATGTTCGTTTACAATGTTGTTATACAAAGATGGTGGAAAATGCAGGATGGGATGTCTAATGTCGACAATGAATAAAATCACATCGCTCATTTCAATCACTCTCCAAAGCTGGCGCCATACTTCCAAGTTCCTTTCATAAAAAGATAATTCTTTCTTTTCATGTCCAACTTTTTCCAGCCACTCATGAAACATTTTCTCTTCGTTGGTCTCCACTTGCTCCTTGGTCATTTCATAATTCCAATATGGCCGTTTAGGTATATCAATAACCTCTGGATATATATCTTTCGGTTCTATCTCCAATGCTTCTGGTCCCAATTCCATGTATGGTTCCATAGCTCTTTGTTTTCGCTCTTCGATTTCAGAAGCACTTAACCTTTGAAACGCAGATGTCAGACTAATATCTTGCAATTCCACATTTACTTTTGCGGTGAAGGATTGTCTGACACAAAAACAACAGGCTTAAAGTTCTTCAATCCTGAGGTGTGACAAACATTTTCATTGTCTTCATCTCCAGAATTATTAATCTCGCTCTTTTCTTTTCGTTTTTGTATCAAATATTCCTTTTTCTTTTTACCACTATAGGGTATCTTTCTTGGCATCTATGTGTGGCTGAAATTTCTAAGTCCTCAATAAACTTGTTACAACATGAAGAATTAAATTTAAATTTATATTCTTAATCTTATGCATTATACCGGTATTGTGTACATATTCCCTCATCAATGCAGTAATCCATCGTGGCTGAGCAAATGTCTGCTTTTCTTTGTAAAATATTTATCTATTTTAAATTTTAGACCGTTCACCAGAGTCTCTTGTAGTCAAAGAATTTTCTGCTGACAAGGACTCCACCAAGCAGCTTTTCAAGTATGAACATTCTTGTGTGAAAATAGAGTTGACGGGAAGATCAGGTTATCTTGCTATTCCACAGATGGTTCTTTGTTAGCTTATTCCACAAGTGACCTGATTAAAGTTTTAGATGCGGAAAACTTTAATATTATTCTCAGTTTTCCTGGAGACGTCCAAGATTTTGAATTGTCACCGAATGGAAACTTTTTGTCCATTTACGAGAAATTTAGTAATTCGATATATTTAAAGTGTCGAAGACCAGGAAACCAAAAATGTTAAAATAATTCACGTAAGATCTGGCGAGATAATCTACTCGTGGCAACAAAAAAATATGAAGTCATGGAAGGTTCAGTGGACAAGAGATGAAGCTTACTTTGGACGATTGGTTACCAATGAGATCCATTTCTTTCAACCTCAGGGTCAAGCTCAAGTGCAATGTTCGTTAAAGATTAAAATTGAAGGGTTGGCTGCCTATTCTTTTTCCCCATCTTGCAATCCATACATGGTTGCAACTTTTCTTCCGGAGATCAAGGTATGTTTCATTTGATCTTCCAATTAGGGATCTCCAGCGATGATTCGATTGTATCAACTTCCAAACTTTTCTGTCCCAATCGCACAAAAGTCATTTTTTAAAGCTGACAGAATTGATTTTCATTGGAGTGCAAACGGAGTGTCATTACTTGCTCTAACTCATACTGAGGTTGATCAAACTGGAAAATCATACTACGGAGAGACCAATCTATACATTCTCTCATCTCGCGGTGGTTTCGATGCAAGAATTGGTTTAGATAAGGAAGGTCCCATTTATGATGTTTCATGGAGTCCAAATGCTAAAGACTTTGTTGTTGTCTATGGATGTACTAAAATTAAGATTCTAAAATGTAGATATGCCAGCTAAAGCTGTAATGTTTGACAATAAATGCCGCAAAGTATTTGATTTCGGTGCTAGTCATCGAAATACAGCAATATTCAATCCACAAGGAAATTTGCTTTGTCTGGGAGGATTTGGAAATCTGGCAGGAGATTTGGATATATGGAATTTAGAAAAATTGGAAAAGGTTACGTCTACCAATGCTAATAATGCAACTGAAATTACATGGTCTCTTGATGGAAGTGTTTTATTAGCTGCGACATTAGCTCCAAGATTGCGTGTTGACAATGGGTTCAAGTTTATTGATTACTCCGGGGCTGTTTTAATCCATGAACAGTTTAAAGAAGTTAATCAAGTTAAATGGAGACCATCTAAAGACTTGGTATCCTTTAGAGAAATTCAACTAATTCGAAAGCCCGCGGCTTCAAATAATAAACCTGCATCAACTGGTATACATTTTGGTTTAGTTTAATCAAGGTTACGTACCCCCTCATTTGAGAAATAAAAATGGCAATCAAGCTAAAAATGCTACGAAGAATGCGCAGTCGAATGGTACTCCTCTTTCTGAAACAGAAAAGAAAATGAAAAGTTTGATGAAAAAGATTTCTCAAATTGAAGAACTTAAGAAACAAAGAGACAGTGGAACAAAATTGCAGTTAAACCAACTAGCGAAAATTGATACTGAAAAATCTTTGTTGAAAGAACTTGAAGAATTAAAATTAAATAAATAATACTTTGATTTCACTTCATAATATTCTACATAGACGATTCAACGAGGGTGACTCTATCGCGATCCTGTCTTTGCATACTATTTCAAATGTCATTAAATAAATATTTTGACTAAAATTTAAATTAATTTATTGAGCAAGTTAATATTTTCGACCTTTCTTCTTCTTCATATAGATAACGCCACCAATAACAAGGAGAACTAAAATGGTTGGTCCAAATATCACTAACATATTATTTTTGTTTTCCGAATCAGGTTGATTAGAATTTTGACTAATGCGTTTGTTAAAATTGTTATTCGCTGGTAGGGGCAGCCGCTGTGGTGTTGTTGGTTTATTTTGTGTTGGTTTTGGAAGTCCAGCCCAATACATTTGATCAATAATTACAGATGTTTCAAATTTGCAATTCTGGCGCATGAATTTTAATTCATCTTTTAGTTTCATGCCATCGAGATTAAATTGTCCACTGATCAGGTCTGTGGCATCCTTCAATTGTTCAACAAGTAATTTCATTGCTTCAGTCATATTCTCCACGTAAAGATTGATAAAGGGAGCAATATATGTTCTCTCGGCTAAATCAGCTTTAGAATTGTAAACATCAAATGGTTTTTTACACTCAATATAAATCCCCTTGTTCTTTTTTAACATTTCTAATTTGTTTGAATTGCAATATTGCATAACTTTGTTGATGACAGTTAGCATGACTTGTGCATCCACTGATTGTTCAAAATAATATCTCATTGATTTAAATGGTGCGCTAAAAACAATATCACCAGGAATCTTATCATCTTCAGTTATCTTAACTTTTCTTTTATTTTTTGAAGCTTCTCTTGGTTTACCTCCATTTAAAATAGCCTTATATTCTTTTAGCATTTGCTCTTCATCAAATCCTGTGAAGGCTAGAATTACCTTTATCGATGTTTGTAGTTCAAAGGCTTTCTGCTTAAAACCATTTATTTTAACCAAATTATCTGTCACCTCCACGAGATCTTTAGCAAACTTCTCAAGTCTTAATGCCATTACGGATATGTAAGCTTCTGGACTATTGAGTTTCTCGTTTTGCTCACTAGAAGACATGTACCCCTCAAAAGCATCTCTGCATTTAAAATAAAGCTGTTTATGTTCTTGAAATAGAACTTTTTTATGTTCATTACAGAATTCTTGAATTTCTTTGCCCGCTTTTACAATGCTTGCTACAAATTCCACTTTTTCAAATTTAAATCTCTTGGAATTCTCATCAACTCCAAACTCGATATCAAATAAATATTTTGCATTCAATTTCATAGACTTTATTACAGATTCAACTGATACTGTTGATTCTATACCTAGAATCTCTACTAATTCATTTCCCGTATCTTGATCAACTTTTTTAATAAATTCAGCAACTTTTATGAGATCTTCTCTCAATTCTTTGAAATATCCAAGCATCGTCTCAACATAAACTTTCACATCAGATCCAACGACCAACTTTTCAGCTTCAGAGGCTCTTTGAGCATACTTTTGATACGCTTCCTTGCACTTTGAATAAATGGAAGCATTTTCTTTGTATTTTTTGCACTGTTCAAAGAATATTTTCACGCCCATGTTGTCGACCCTGTCTTCAAAGTACAGCCTATACGAGAGTGGTGGAGCTTCAAAAGTTATTTCTCCAGAAGGTGGGGCTGTAGCTGGCCCAGCCATACAAAGAGAAAGAAACAAAGTAAATAGCAATAACGGGTTCATTACGTGGCTTGGTCCCATTACATTTTTAGATTATCGTGCAAAATTCATTTTTATCAATTTATCTACTGATTCATTTTTTAATATTTAACTTTACAAGTGCCAAGTTTGCCTTATAATTCCTTGTGAGCATTTGACATGCCATGATGAGGAATTTGACAGCTCCTTCTCATTTTCAAATTTCAAATGCCAAATATTAAAATAAACGATACAACAAATTTAAATTATCGATTGTATTGTCTTTGTAGTCTTCATTGATTATAGAAGTTTACGCCACATTCCGAACATAATGTACACATTCACTCGATCTTTCCGAAACCGCATGCCGCAAATAATTAAAAGTTTCATTAGAAATCTTCATTTGCATGAATACCAAAGCAAACAATTAATGAGCAATTTCGGTGTCTCCATCCAAAAGTTTCGTACCGTCGACAGCACCATTGATTGTATCCCAAAGGCATCAGAAATAGGTAATTTGAGTTTAAAGTAGTTGTGGTAGATGCTGAAGAGTATGTAATAAAAGCACAGGTGCATGCTGGCGGAAGAGGTAAAGGGCAATTCACCTCAGGGCTGAAAAGCGGTGTTCATTTAACGAGAGAGTAAGAAAGTGTTGGTGTATTAAAAGTATTAATGCTATTCCAGGGCTGGTTGAGAAAATGATTGGGTATAATTTGATTACGCATCAAACTACGGCGGAAGGTGTTCCTGTCAAAAAGGTAAGTTCTGGGTGTGAAATTGATGTTAAGGTTATGATTGCACAAGCTTTGAATATTGCTTCAGAAAAGTATTTTGCTATAGTGCTAGATAGAACCGCTGGAGGGCCTGTCGTTGTTGCAAGTCCAGTAGGTGGAGTGGATATTGAGCAAGTGGCGGCAAAGAACCCTGAAAAGATATTCAAGGTATTAAGTGTCTAATTGGGTGATAAAGGAACCAATTGATATCAATGTTGGTATTACTGATGACCAAGCAATGAAAATTGCCAGTGTATTAGAATTCGAAACAAATAATATTGAAAAAGTATAAATATGTGTAGATAATAATAGGCTGCAGATCAAATTAAACGGCTGTATAGCTTGTTTGTCAGTGTTGATGCCACTCAAGTGGAGGTGAATCCATTTGGTGAAACTGACACGGGAAAAGGTAAAAGATGAAATTTTACTTTAAAAAGTGGTTTGCTTTGATGCAAAGATAACATTTGATGATAATGCCGCGTTTAGACAATCAGAGATATTCAAAATGAATGATGAAACCGAAAGCGATCCACGTGAAGTCGAAGCGAATAAATTCAATCTAAATTACATTGGCCTCGACGGTAATATTGGATGTCTTGTAAATGGCGCTGGATTGGCGATGGCTACAATGGACATTATAAAGTTATACGGTGCCTCTCCTGCCAACTTTCTTGACGTTGGAGGTAGTGCAACAGCCGCGCAGGTTAAAGAAGCGTTCAAAATTATTTCAGCTGATTCAAATGTGAAAGCTATTCTGGTTAATATTTTTGGCGGGATAATGAAATGTGACGTCATTGCGCAAGGAATTGTTGATGCAGTTAAAGAGATTGGATTAAACCTGCCATTAATCGTGAGACTTTCTGGTAATTGAAAAGATTTTAATATGAAAGGCACTAATATGGAAAAAGGAAATGCAATTTTGAATGAGAGTGGATTAGATATTTCTTCAGCGACAGATTTGGATGACGCGGCATTGAAAGCTGTAGAGGCCATTCAAACTCCAAAAGAGAAAAATAAAATTAAAAATTGAATAAAATTATTTTAATATTTCTTTGCAGAGTATTGTCTGTGTGCATAACGTGGTCTTGTTGTAGGGTTTCTTCTTGGATGAGGAACGACAGGGACTACGTTTAATTTAAGAGTTGAGCAAGAAGAAATTTTCCATTCATCTTGCTGAATAGGCACACTGCGTTCATCTAAATCATCAGTTTGGTCGAATGATTTATTAGATGGGAATTCAAACCCAATATTTTTGTTTATAATCATTTTCTCTTTTAAAAGGTTAACAGGCTCAGGCAATGGAATTTCATGCTGCGTATTCAGAGATTTGGCATATTGAAACCTCATATTTCTGTACTCTTTACTCTTTTCTTCTAGTAAAGATATTCTGAGATTATTTGCTTTAATTAAATTTTCAAGTTTTAAATCCATTTCTTCAGGTGAAAGATCTTTATTATTTGAATTCGTTGAAGAGAGGAAATCTGGAAATTTCATTAATTGTTCAATTTGTTTTTTCAACTTTTCAATCTCTTCTTCACACTTTATATTTCTATCATTTAAATCATTTTTTTCCATTTCATGTCTAATTGAAGAAATAGTTTCCATTTACCTTGATTCTAAATTCAATATGGCCAAGTTGAAGTTTTCCTTTTCTTTATCCAATTCATTCCTTAGCTTTAAGTAATTTTCATTTGATTTTATTTCATTATTGAAGATTTCATTTCTCAAATTGATTATTTCTTGTTCCAACTTTTCAATTTCAATTTTTGATCGTCGCTCTGTCAAAATGCTGTGATTCAAATCATTTTGAGTTATTTTGATAATCAAATCTTTTTCTTTAACAATTTCCTCTAATTTTTCAATCTTCTCTTTTAATAATGAAATTCTTTTTTCATTTTCGATATTTTGGAAATTGGCTTCCTCAAACTTTATAATCAAAGAATCTCTTTCTTCATTCACTTTTTGCACAGTTTCATTCAATTGTATTATTTTTTTTTCCAAAAAGTCAATCTTGTCGACATATTCCTTTATTGATGTTTGCTGGTGTTCATTCTACTTCAATTGGATTAATTCATTTACTTTTTCACGCAAATCTGTTAATTCCATTGATGTTTTTAGCAACATTGCCTTTGAAGATTTCGCAGAGAGTTTATAAACAGATTTGTACAGCGAACTTGATGCCAATGAAGAAATCGAAGCGGGAGAGTCTCTGTCTATACTTTACAATTATTTTACATTAAAGATGTCTTTTCATCTTCATGGATTGATTGAACATTCGCAAAACTTTCATAAAACGTTTCTTCTTCCTCCTCATCTGACTCTTCTTCTNCCTCATCATCTGACTCTTCTTCTTCAGTTTGCATTGAAGTCTCCTTGAAACTCCTTTTCTCTATCTTTGCTTCTGTCATTGTCTGCACGTCACTTTTATTCACTACATCTGTCTGCATCGTCCCGTCTATGAATATTATTCTTTTGATCTCTTCTTCAACTCCACAACCAACATTGCAAAATTTGATTGGATTCTCAGGAAACATTATGCCTACTTCATTCACAGGCAATTCACTTCTAGGCACAACTTTTAAAACTCTCTTTATAACAAAACTAGACTTTGATGTATTCTTCAAAGATTGATGAGAGAGAATATCTTTTAACAATGCATTATCATTTTCAATCTTTTCATAATCATCCAACAATTCACTAATCATTTTATCCTGCTCTCTTATTAAATTCTATTCAAAATAGATTCACTATTTACCAGAAAAAAGTTTAGNTAGTGCCAATCGCAAATTATATATTGGATTGCTAGAAACAATAGGGTTCCTTTGCTTTACGCACTTCCTCAAAAAGTTTAATTCAGTTTACTGAATCATTAAATACATTGATGATTTTTGCCAATTGCAATACAACTTGCTTTTCATCAATCTGACTAACTCTTCCTCCCAAAAGCGCATCTATATTAGTCTCCAAGAATGAAATCCCATTCATCCTAAGTCTACTATTGAAAAATCTTCATCATGAAACATAAATAGCATTACGATGATTTCGTTCCTTGATTCGGCAAAATCTGATAGTTATCGGGTATAGCGTCAAATAAATCATTTTTAATTTCATTATTTCTCTGCATTGCATTCTCATTTACTTTTCTTTTTTCATTTCTCGCGAAAACAGCGTTTTCTGTTTTCGTTTTCATAGCAACATTTTAACTCTTCTTGCATTCTTTACTTATTGTTTTATTCTTTAAATATAACCAAGCATCCAAATCGATTCAAATCGTTGGATTAGGTAAGCTGAAATTTCGCAATCCATGACTTCCGAACCAACAGGCACAGAAGCGGTAAACGCACTCTTGCAAATGCCTTTACAGCAGCTTCAGCAAATCAAGGCTCAGATAGACCAGGTAACCGCACTAAACTCCTCTCACAGGACCTGAACGTGCTCACGAGTTCCTTTTCGCAGTTGAAAATAGCGCAAGCGAAATTCTACAAGAGCCACGAATGCCTCGACACGTTTGTTCCTGCCAACGCCGGTAAGATATCATTAAACGCTACACCAGACAAGGAGGTGTTTATCCCGCTGACGCAAAGTCTGTATGTGCCAGGCAAGATGAGCAATATTAATAAAGTTGCGGTTGATATCGGCACCGGGTATTTTGCTGAAAAGGTAAGAGAGATTGAGGGGGTGTATAGTCTGTTGCGGATGCGCGAGAGTATTTTAAGAGAAAGACAGAGTTTATTCAGAACCAGTTGAGCAAGTTGCAGGAGAGTGTGGCGGAAAAGAAGAACCAGCTGCAGGTTGTTTTGGATGTGATTAATGTGAAGGTTTCTAATGAGGCCAAGGCTAACACTTCGGCTGTAAAGGCATGAAGAGGGAATTACTAAATAAATAATTATGAATTAAATATTGTTTAGAAATTAGAATGTGAAATCGAATTTATACTTGTGTTTTATGATACTCACTTACTTGAATGGCTTGGTCACAACTTGACGATGGATGAGGCAGCAGCTAAAAGGTTGGAGAGAAAAAAGAAGATACTAGAAAGGTCTGAAAACAGATTATCAATGTTGTCGGCCAATTTCGCTGGCAAGGAAGATGACGCGCAATGGATAGCTGAAAGGGAGCAGGTTTTAAAAGAACGGATTTCAGTGCAAAAAGTTGAAGATGAAGATGAACAGACTCTGCAAAATGTTCGTGCTAGAGAAGTGGATGATAAAGAAGACACTGTCAAAAGCGAACCTACCGAGGTACACTCAGTTCAATCTGTTAAAGAGGAGAGCAGCATGGAGTTGATTAAAAGATTTGTATTACTTAAAACAGTGCTGTTGGTATTTCTGTCTATTGTTTCGTGTTTTATGTATTATGATTCGGTGATCATTTCGACATTGTTTGTTGGAATAGAAATAGTGACTCTAGTGACGACAAGAAGGATTAGCATAAAGGAAGTTTTGGAAGATTTTGCATGTTTTGTATTTCCAGCAATGATAATCTCAATCGCCAAAAGTAAAATATAAAAGATGAGAATTTTAACATTAAAATTTGAATGTTTATTTATTTCTATTTGTTTCTATTTATTTCTATTTGATTGGTTTGATTTAATTGTTATTTTTCTACCAGAGTAAAAGTTCCATCCCAATCTTCAGCTGGCGGTTCACTGATAAACTCCTTGCATCGTTTCAGAAAGATGAGACAGGGGGTATCATTAAATTCATTATGAGCTTCTTCAAACAGCGACAATGCTTGATCAAATTTCCTTTGATAATAAAGTTTTTTAGCGTTAACAAACTTATCATAGCAAGAAGCTTTCTGTGGTGGAATGTCGTCGCCGTGTTTCCCGTACAGCTGGTAAATAACGCAAGCGGTTGATTTGCCAACTACTTTAACTTTATCGATTTCTCTAGTCAAGAAGAGAAAATTATTGGATTCATTAGATTCAAATTGTTTGATTTCATTGAATGTGCTGTCAGAAATTAGAATAGAAACTCCATAGTATTTAGTGAGAGATTCAATCCTTGAAGCCAAATTGACATTATCTCCAATGACTGTATAGTCCATTCTCTTTTCAGAGCCAATATTTCCAGACAACACTTCACCACTGTTAATGCCAATTCCTATCAAATCAATTAAAATGAAATACCAATTTTGAGAGTTTGTTTTCCAGCAGAAATATTTTCTTCATTTAAAATATCCATCGCCTGTTGCATCTTTAGTGCTGCATTGCACGCGTTGATTGGATCAGACGGCTGTGGGAATGGAACACCAAAGACAGCCATGCACGCATCACCAATGAATTTATCTAACACACCTTGCTCAGAAGTTATTGCATTGACGGCATCAGAGAAATGTCTGTTCAGCAATTCAACTACTTGAGATGGAGGCATAGATTCAGCAATGTTGGTGAATGATCGAATGTCACTGAAGAGAACACTAACATTAATTCTCGTGCCGCCCAACTGAGATCCACCTTCAGCCATCACTTGTTTAACAAGAGCAGGCGACATGTATCTTATAATTATCAAACTTTTAATTTACCTTCCAAGGGTCGTCATCATTCTTCTTTCTTCAGAAACATCTTCAATCACAATAACAACCCCTGTAATCCCAACAAGCGGCAATATTTTGTAATTGACAAATTTAGTTGATCCAAGCGAACTTTTCAATTCATAATCAGAAATAGAAACAGATGAATTATTCTTATAGACATAGCGAACATCTTTCAGGAAGAGTGGATTATTCTTTCCCAGCCATGAATCAACTGGAAGCGATTTAAAATCTTCTTCCTTTTCACCCAGAGCATCAATAAGCCAATTGTGGTTAATCGAAATCTTTTAAATCAATTTGAGAAATTTACTAAATGGCCAGAATCTGATAAAGTTAAAACACAATCTGTAATTGACTCTAAAATAGATTCCAAATGATTTTTCATTTCTTCAGTCTTTCTAAACAAATATGACTTTTCAATAGCCACAGCAGCTGTAATTTAATCATTAGTTGTAAATGTACCTTGAGAAGAAAATGCTGACAACAGTTGTTCATCTTCAGGACCAAACGTTCCATTCAATTTATTAATCATTTGAGTCACTCCAATTATAACGCCAGAAGTATTCTTTATTGGCATACAAAGCATCGTTTTAGTTCTATAGCCAGTCTGTTTATCAATCAATGGATTGAATCTGGGATCTTTATACGCATCAGGAATATTCAAAGTCTAAATTAAATCACAGTCTAAAGATTACTTGACCTGTAGATGCAACAAACCCTGACAATCCAACATTCATGCTAAATCTAATCTCTTGAATTCCATTTCTACCCTGCACTTGCGACCACAATTCTCTCTTTTCTTGATCAATCAAATACAGAGTGCATCTATCAGCCCCCAGCAAATCTTTCGCTGCTTGCATTATCGCTTGTATCAATTTCTCCAACTCCAATTCAGACGAAAGCGACTTTGTTGTTCCCAGCAAAACTTCAACCTTCTTTTGCGTATTCTTTATTGTTTCATACGATCTCGTATTGCCAATCACAATCCCAACTTGCAACGCTAAATGCTTCAACAGAAACACATCTTCATCCAGAAACCCATTCTCTTTATTCACTACAAACAACACCCCTTCAATATTCCCATCTTTAGACTTGGCGGGCATACATATCATACTATTAACAGTCAAGTCTGGAAATCCATCCACCCTGCTATTAAAATACGGACTCTTATTCACATCACTCAATATTATCGCCTCATTCTTCAAAGCAACTTGCCCACACACTCCACTACCAATAGGAAATTTCACAAAATTTTCATTAATCAAACAATCAATCCCCTTAATCTCCTTGCAATTCATATCCACAAAATAAAATCCACCCCTCTCAGACTCTAAAATTGACGCTGCTTCTTTAACAATCTTGTTCAGCGCTGAATGCAAATTCAATTCAACGGAAATAAAATTGGTCGCTGAAAGAAGCTTCCCTACCTTGCAAAACAACAGCAACAAATTCTTCACAACATCCTTTCGCTGTTCTTTGCCCATCTTTTCTAAATCATCCAGAAAACTACTCTCCATGTAGTTTCTCAATAGTCCAGAAATCATATTGTCTTCATTCAGAATCACATCAGTCAGCTTCTTACGCTGAATCGGTCCTCCCCCAACTATAAACGAATTGCGACGTGAATTTATTTTATTATTAGCGACATTGCTGTTGTTTATTTTGCCATTAGATGAAAACATATTTGGCACATTTTGTAAACTAGAATTTGTAACTTTTAATCCAACATTCATCACATTGTTGTTAGAAACTATATTCATCATCTTTTCATTTGAATTCACACTGTTTCTTCCATTCATCCCATTAATGCTCGTTGAACTGTACATCATAGATCCCGATTTAGACTTTGCACTATTCTTTGACGATATCGTTGATGATTCTTTAATCTTTAAATCTTCATCTTACCTCGTTGCGTATTCCATCTAGTCGAACTCAGCAACGTATTCAACAGCCACCGTAGCCCTTCATTCTCGTAAATCAATCTCACATTCTTTTCTAATCCCAACAAAATTCAATCACATACCATTAAGATTTACAATAGTCGCAAACAACTGGCTCGCTTCCTTTACTATAGCTCCCGACATGGAACTCTCGTCAATCTTATTCAACACATTAAAAATCAACTTGACAATCGTATGAAACGAATACTTCTTCAAAAACAGCGAATCTATCCCACTCATTCAACAACCTTACCTCCATTCTCCAGTTTCTGATTCACATCAAACAAACAATCAACCACATTCTCCAACGCCTCAACCTTTGTAAACTCATCATTCATAATCTCAGCATCCGACAGCTGCTTCAACACCCTCTCCAAATTATTCTGGCAAGAAACCACCAGCGCATTGTTCTCCGCTCGCACATTCAGCTTGTTCATCCGCTTAACACCGCCGCTCTTCTTGGCATACACATCCACACTCCTCTCCTCGCGCTTCACTAGCCGCTTCTTTTTGCTCTCCAGCCGCCACGTCAAATACCCCTGGCTCGTCAGCGTGTACAGCCGGCTGTGCATATAGCTGATGTGGTTGTACGCACCCTTCAACGGAGACTGCGGGCGGTAGTGCCGGTGGCTCATCGCGGGCGTCTCTGGAAGACTGCAGCTTTCAATGCGCTTGTCGATTTGAGTGCGCGGGATGAATAGATCGTTTAGATTCAATGCGCCACTCTTTTTTGGTTTTACTGTTTCGGCGCTTTGGGACTTTTCTTTTAGCTTTTCAAAGAGTGCATCGTCTGTACTGAAAATTACGGAATTGATCTTGGCCGTTTTGAAATTCATTCGGAGAATTACATTTTCTATGGATTTGAAAGATATAAAGATTAATTATCGATTATATTTAATTACAATGTTATAAGAGTTTATTATAAAAGTGCATAAATCATATATAGCTATCAGCTAGTCCGCTCGAAGGGTTCTTAAGAATTCTCTAAACTTGTCATTAAAGTCTNTCATTATAGTCTTCTTGCACATATATTCGTCGGTTCTTGGAATCTTGAATGTGAACCCCTTTAATCCTATTAATGTATTGACAAGCCTCTGCAAACATCCCTTCGTTTTCAAATCCCTCGTACATTAAAAACGCACTCGATGAAACACGCAATGTATCCTTCTCCCAAAGCAAAAGCTGATCGCAAATAGTAGTCGGAATCAGTTGGGATTGCCCCGTCTGCTTCATTCTCGGATGCGCGTGAGATGTCAAAAACGATATAATCTATTCCAAAATAAATGACATGTTTACTTGCTTTGCTGTAATACCCATATCATATGCTTTTCGTACAGAATCCTGCGTTATCAAGCCGTAAACCAGGTTGGGGAATCGGCCTTGCATGTGACAAAATAGTTTAAGAATAGCCATGTTCAAATCAGACTCTGTATAAGCATACACTCTAAAGTTCGTTTCCACTAGAATAAAACCAGTCGTTTCTTGAATAGTTTTGTCCGAGAACAACATTGTAACAAATTTGGTGGGATATGCTAGATCTCCTTTGATAAAGTAAAGTCCAAACTCGGAACAATCTTTTATGAATTGTTTTTGTGTCTGCGAATATGATCTCATGTCATTTCCCTGCTGTGTCAAGCAGATATCAATATTACCGATCCCAACGGAACAAACGCGCTATGCGCTAAAAGAGAAAAATTCTCAGCTACGTACTGCTGATTCTTTGAAAATATTTTTGTAACAAATTTGGAAAGTTGTGTCTGAGTACCCTCCATCATAAACTGAAAACCCTCTTGTGTGATTCTAATCTACAACGACATAATTTGCTACGATTTAGTCTTGGAATCTCTAAAGCCACAATAAGTCAGCCATTTGGAAGCAGCTGAAGAACCAGAGCCCTGAAATACTAAAGACATCAATAAGGATTCCCATTTGTCATCAGCGTATTTCCTCAGTGTTTCGATATCGATATCTCGAGACGAAAAATTACAGGATAAAGAATATCTATACTATGTTATATTTAACTTTATACGGATTTGTAAAGGCTGTCCGCAGCGATTCTTTTAGTATAGGCAGTATTTCGAGGCCTTCGTTACACTTTACAATAATCTTCAGTCTGTTCAAAGTTTTCAAACTCGCATTTAATGCTACTGAAGGATCTCTTCTCCATTTATTGATAAAGGATATGGGCAACGGGGAATCAGACCAGAGAAAACGCAGAATGACAGATTGTGAAAGTGTATCTAGCATACCAAATACGCAAAATCCGTTTATAGGGTCTCTGTATATGTTTTCTAGAAAGTCTTTTGCTTGGACAGTCAAAAATTCCAGCATTTGTAAAATAGCAAATTTCGTGTTGCTTTTAATAAATCAGACGGCATTCAAATCAATCAAAGTACTAAAATCATGAATAAACTCCTGAAAAAATATTATAGACGTTTTCACTATAATGACATAATGAAATTTGGAAAACACGCTTGTCGAAGTCTTTCTTACTAGTACTTTCCACCGTATTGATCGAAGACATGATAGTATGCTTCATGATTGCATGGCGCAAGCATTAATTATTGCTTTATTAGTAATAGGAAATGATGATACAGATGGGAAATATTTCAATGGGTCTTTTTGGAACTTAACAAATTAATCACATTCATAAATTACAGTACAAGAATAAAACAGGTTGCTTTCCATTCTGGTAATTTAACTTTGGAACAGCCAACCTTTTCTTTGCAAATGATTGGGACGAAAAGATCTAAAGGCAATCCAAACCAGAGTCTTATTTCTGGAACAGATATTTTAAAGGCCACCAAGCGGGAATACTTGGAAGCATTGGTCCCTCAGGATGAACTCTTTCGGCGTACATTAATTTTGTTCATTTCACAAAGTTAATACTCTTTATTCATTTGGAACTTTTTTTGAGAATAGTCAGTTCATATCAATTTTACAGAAGCGTTTACGGGAGGCAACTGAAGTGCTTGGACCTTATGAGTGTATGTACAATTTCATTACGGAGGATGTTCTCCTTTCAGTAACTATTAAAGGAACCTTTCAATGCTACAACCGGCGTAAATCTATCTGCGGACATGTTATTCTTGGTAACGATTGTCTGATAATCATGAATACAAACGAGGATTGGAGGTTTAGACGTAATCCATACACTGCTTGTGCTGACGGAATAAAGTTTTACGTTGGTGTACCAATAAATGTTCCATCTGAATATGGAAAGGGAAATTGTAGAATAGGAACATTTTGCGTCATTGATAGAGCCCCGCACATTGGAGAAATACCTAGCGCGTTCAAGAGATTGTTATTCATGTTTGCAGATATAGGATCATTTGAACTACTCAGTTTTACATCTAAAATCAAAGAAGAAAGAGAGAAAACATTTCTTTCTTCAATTGAAAAGGTAATGATGAAATCACAGCCTCAAAACTCATATTCAATTTGTGATCCCATGATCTCGAATATTTCATCAGAGTTAGGATTAAGCTGTTTTCTTTTAATGTATAATAACAGTTGTGAATTAGAATTAAAATTTTGTTCAGCTGCTTTTTCATTGGCCAAATCAAAACGAAAGTTTTGGAGTTACTTGAAGTACAAAGTCCCAATATTTTTGTGCGGCGAGAATTTTGAAAGACACAGTGACTTTAATTTTGATACATTACCCGAGTGTATATTTTTCTCAGGTTGTGGGGTAGTATTAAAAAAGTATGATGGAACAATATATGGCGTACTCCTAGCGTTTTCATCTTTTGAAACTCGACCAGTTACACATCACGATATTAAACTATTAGAACTTTGGACTGTTAGACTAATGCAAGCATTGAGGTCATTCGAGAAGATATCTGAGTTACAGAAATTTAATGAAAGTATGAAAGAAACCATGATTTTCCAAGATGAAAAACTTAAGACATTGCAAAAAGGACTTTCGTCTTTTTCTCACGAGATGAAAACTCCATTATATGGAATTACTGGGGCTCTCGAAAGTGCTACTGATTGTATTGAATGCAGAGAGTTACTTTCAATAATAAAAGAATGTTCGGAAACAATGAAGACAGTTGTGAATGATTTGATTGATTCCCAAAGTCTCCGTGCAACCAAATCTAGTCTAACCTTCCATGCCGTTGACGTAGGACTTGCGTTCCTTCTTAAAAAAGTCTTATCCGTTTTGAACTACAACATTGCTTCTAAATCAATGAATATAAAGGTTTGCGTTCGAAATGATACAATAATTCACATTGACATTTCTAGAGGAAAGCAGTTGCTGATTAACATTATTGGTAACGCAATCAGTAATCAACTTCAAACTATATTTTTTAGAATTTTCTGACAATGGAAAAACAATAGAAATATTTGATGATTGGTCAGATTCAACCTTTTATAAACTGATCATTAGAGATCAAGGAATTGGAATTGATGAGCATGACAAGGATAAACTAGGACTAGAGTTTTTTCAACAAAGTCACAATAGGGGTGGCCTTGGTCTTGGATTATCAATTTGCAAAAACATAGTTAGCTTGGTGAACGGATACATTACATTGAATAATAGAAATGATGGTAAACTAGGTGCCTGTTGTACTATTGCCCTGCCTGATACAGCTGTTAAGTTTTGTAAAGTGGAAAATCCGGAACGGTGGATTTACGAAGAGAATCATATGACAAACGAGAAAATGGGAACAATTATGGATGAGATTAAAGGATCTAGAATAGCAATTGTGGATGACAACGCAGTCTGCCAGAGAATTTTGGAAAAGCAGCTGTCAATTTTGGGCTTTTCAAAAATATCTGTTTTTCAATCAATAGAAAAAATTTTGAGCCAGATACAAGATAAAACTGTTTTCGATATTATTATTTCAGATTTATTACTGTTGGGTTCAATTAATGGAGACGTAGGATCACGTTTGCTTAGAGATTTACTGCCTGACTGTTTAATAATCATAGTTACAGGATTATCACGTAATGAAATTGGTGAACATTGTGCTGATGTTGTAATTGAAAAGCCTGTTAGTTTGGAGGAGCTAAGGGATGCGTTAGTCAGATCGCACATGTGATGAGCTTGGTATATTTAAATAAATAATCAATTATGAATTAATTTTATGAAATAGCCGAATCTACTAACGTCTAAATTCTACCATTTGTTTTCTATTTGTATCTCAGGTGAAATTTTCAAAAAGGGATGGCAACAACACAAGTCGTAATGCCGGCGATAACACTTTCTTGCCAAACTTCTAAGCTTAAATTGAATTCAGAAGTTAATGGAATAACAAAGTTTTTTGAGGCAGAGCGTAATTTAGCACAATCATCCACCTACACTGCTCTTGTAAAAATCCAAGATAAAAATTAACAGGATGAGGCGAACGAACAGGAATCATTATTAATTCTTGAAACTGTTCAGAGATCACAACAGATAAAGAAACGTCAGAATAGCCGGGATGTTGAATTAAAGATGAAGATTGAGAAGGCAACACAACATTGGATTAAGCATTGGAATGAATATGTACGATATTAAAATTGAATGTATAAGAAAGAATCCAAAATTAGGCAGATTAATATTTTGTGGAACTCTGCGAATGGAAAGGAAAATTCGACTAAACTTAGGAATGAGCAATTTCCAGCAACTAAAATCTCAACGAATGAGAAATTAATCACAAACATATTTTCTCGCGTAATTTGGATGATTTTGTATCTTCAGAATGTGGACAACATTAACTTGGCGCGGAAGAGGTTAATCAAGGATTTCAGAAAGCGAGATTATAATCTTAAAAGCAGTGTAGCGAAACAGAAAATCGAAGACAACAATGTTAGTAATAGATGTATTATAGGTTATAATTGAGCTCAGACATTTTGATAAGGTTTCATTTCTAATGGAAATACACCCCCTTAAATCTACCAAGGATGCTCTATTAAATTCAAAAGGCAGCCTTGATATTGTAATTAATCAAACAGAGAAACAATTAACCTTGCTGAAAAAGAAGATATTTCTTGAACAAGAACGAGCAAATGCAAAGCAAGTAGCAGAAAGAAGACGAATCAAGGAAGAAATTAAACGGTATTTAAAACTAAATAAATGAATTGAAAGGTATAAAAAGTTAAAGGAGAAAATCATGCCACCAAGGACATCAAAGGGCATAAACAAGACAGTGGAACATTCAAAGAAAGTATCAGATATGCCTAAGCGCGTGACCGATTCTTTGGAAAATTCAAAACGATATATATTTGCCCTTAAAAGCACTTACGAAGAAAAATTAAATAGGATTAAGATATGTCCATGCAGAAGGAAGCAATGTGCATACAATTGTCCGATGAACAAGAATATTAACCGTAACAACTAAACTCCTTCTTTACTTTAGATCAAGTGAACTTGTTGAAGAATCTCATTGCCTCAATGGAATTAAATAAATAGAACTTCTTCTCAAACTCTGTGGCTTATTTTCCTCAGCCACAATGACTTTGTTGTCTTCTGTTATTATTTTATATGGTTCGCAAACTGGGAATGCTGAATGGATAGCAAATAATATCAATCACATTGCCAAGCTACGTGGATTTAAGTCTGAATGTTTTGTTTTAGATGATTTCGAAAAAGTATGTGATGTCGTGAGATGATTACAGGTCAACTTGAGCGCCGATTCATTTTTCGTATTTATTACTTCAACAACCGGAGATGGTAAGAAACACTGATATGTTTGAAAGGAGATCCACCTGAAAACTGTTTAAAGTTTTGCAAATTCCTCAAAAGAAATGATAACACTGAGATTTTCCAAAATATGAAATATGCATTACTAGGTAAGGTAGTTATTCTATTTTAATTGGTCTTGGCGACTCCAGTTATGCAAACTTTTGTAATAACGCAAAGAGAATCGAAAGAAAGCTGATAGAATTTGGAGCGACAAACATGATGGAAACTGGTTTAGCAGATGATGATTTAGGTTTGGAATTAGTTGTAGATCCCTGGGTTGAAAATCTATTTATCGTTTTGGACGATTTGGTATATTATGAAAAAGAGAAGAGAGTGCATAGTGGAAAAGTCATCCTTGAAGAGTATATAAATAACGGTGAAAAGATGGTTTCTGAATTTAATAACCTTCATGTTGATGAATCTAATTATGAATGTATTCCTTTGCCTATTCCAAAAGATATTTTAAAAGATTATCCTAAACTTACTAATATTGCAAAGCTTCCTAACAATTTGTTTCAAGTGTCGACAACGGAAACTACTAGCGGGAACTCTATTGATAAAACAAGGGGAGAATTGTGCTCTATTGAAGCAGCAAGATGTTTAACATCAGCAAATGCAATTAAAAAGACTATCAACATGAAATTGAAATTAGAAACTGAATGGGAATACATGCCAGGTGATTGTGTTGCTATTCATTGCCCTAACGATTCCCGGTTAGTTGNATGCCCCAACGATTCGCGGTTAGTTGATAGAATAATGAGGCGGTTAAACTTGTCACCTGATGAAAACATCAAAATCAATTGGAGTGAAGAAACTGAAACAAAACCAGTGCCTTCACACTTGATTAGTTGCAATACTATAAGGGGTCTTCTAACTAATTCACTTGATTTGCATTCCTTTCCCAAAAAGGCTTTCTTTAGGTCAATGGCGGAGTTTTGTAGTGACCCTGAAGAGAAGAACATTCTTTTATTTCTTTGTAGCAAACAAGGTAATATTTAATGTGAATTTAAACAGGAAATGACTATTACAAAAAATTGAGAGACATTCCAGTTAATGTTTTAGACATTTTAGCCCACTTTGAAAGCTGCAAGCCAAATATTCAAAGTTTAATAGAGACTCTTACACCACTTCAACCACGATTGTATTCAATTTCAAGTACACCATTGGATTCAAAGAGCAGTGTCGAATTCGCCTTTAACGTAATCGAAAATGAGCTTAATGTGAGCGATAAAGTATACAAAAGAGGAGGATTGTGTACATCTTGGCTCGACTCAATGCTAGGCAGTCTACCATATAAATCAATCGAGTGGACGACATTGTTAGATAAAGATTATAAGCTTTGCATTGAAAGAAAACCAAGTCTGTTCTTTAATCCACCATCCGATCAACAAACCCCGATAATTATGATTGGCCCTGGTACTGGAGTTACGCCATTTATAGGATTTTTGAGGCATAAAGAAATACAGCAAGTTGATAGCCTTACATGGCTCTTTTATGGTTGTAGATATGAAAATGATGATTATTTGTTCAGACAAGACATTGACCGATTCATTAACAATAAGACCTTGATTAAATATGACGTTTGCTTTTCCAGAGAGCAAGAAAAATCATTAGGGCACAAATATGTTCAACATAGAATGATCCATCATGGAAAAGAATTGTTTCAATGGATTGAAGAAAGAAACGCTACAGTTTATGTCTGTGGGTAAAATAGTCAAAGTATAATAATTTAAGTGATGCGAAAAACATGGCCAAAGATGTTAATGATGCGTTGATTGAGATTGCGATGAAATTTGGTGGTATGGATATAAAGCATGCCATTGAATGGTTAAACAATTTAGTTAACCAAAAACGATATTTAAGAGACATTTGGGCATAAATAGAAATAAAATAATTTAAATACAAATGAATTATTTATTTTTAAAGTGTGTGGCTAGTCATGTGCTGAATATCATACAAAAGGTCTGGCGTGTCCATGTTTTCTTCCAGTGAAAATTGAACTTGTTTCTTTATCAAAATGCTTTCCAATGGAATCTTGTTCTTGTTAAACATTGTCAAAGAGTATTTTGTCCAATCTGAACAATTAATTAACGTTCCCAATATATTTTGATCTACTGAAGACATTGGATTGGAATTGTAGCGGTATTCGAATGCATCTGNGGAATTGTAGCGATATTCGAATGCATCTGATGGTGAATTTTGTTTAAAGAAATCAAAACTCTTTTCAACAAGCTCTCTTTTAATTGAATCTGGTAACGTTAAAATATTATTTGAAGCAAAAGTCCAAACTTCTAAAACTCTATGAAGAATAAATAGAAGCTTTAGTTTTGATGAATAGTCCAGAGTGTTAAATCCAGAAACGCTGTTTAATTGGAGAAAATTTTGAGTTATTAAATAAAAATAATAATCATTAAATAATTTGTGAATTCCTATTTCCAGCAGATAATTAAAACAATTGTCAATTATGTCGTCAATGATTTCATTCACATCGACTGAATTCCCCTTGTTATTGGTAATCGCACGAAGCTTCGAAGCAAACTTTGTGTTATTTTCCCTTTTAATCTATATGGAAGTCGTTATGTTTTGTACATGCGGATGATAATCATTCTCCAAAAGAAAATACATTACCTTTCCAAACGATGCCTTCAAATCTTGATCATCAACGCAATCTATTTAGACATTAAATTATTTTATTACCTTTCAATAGTACCCAAATCTTTTCAGTAAAATCAAGATCACTTCTTTCTTCCAATTTCTCAAAGCTTAATGTCGCAGATTTCTTTGATGCACAGATAGAGCTTGAATCTTTCAAACAGCTCATGTAGTCATCAATTTCATCAGAAACCGATTGGCATCCGGTAAAACTACCACTCGCTAGGCTTGATAGTTTTAATAGCTCATTCCTAATATTTTCTGTACAATTATTGCTTTTGGGATCATCCATTCCATTAAAATGAATAATGTTCTTATTTATAATGAGCTATTTCCTTACAATACACCAATCACAAGAAATTGATGGCTTTTCAATCTCGCCGCAATGTGACTTCCATTTACAAAATAGCTCGATATTGGATTTCTATTTATTCAAATATATTGTTTTACATTGTACGATGATGTGACAGGTATTATACTTTTGTGCATAAAGTATTCTCCAGTCAAGGAAATACTTTCCAAAGTGACTACATTGGAGCGCAATATAGAATCATATATGTAGAAACACTTTTCTTCATCTTTTATTTACATTCTTTACATTTACCTTTATAATGTGTGCCTATTAAATGCTCCTCAGTTTGTACAAAACAGGGAATATTTGTCTTTTGAAGATAAGTTGTGTTATAAAGCGATAAAAGATATCTGTAAAACTGAATTCAATATTGTACCTGGCGACTTTATCGGCGATGAATCCACTTTGTCTAAACACGTAAAAGCTTTGGCAAGGAATTTCGATATCGTTGCAGTATTTTATATATAAACCTTCTAACCTTAATGGAAATGCTTTAGATGGAAACTTTTGAGCCTCCTTTATAGCAGTTTCGAATAAATCATCAACAGCCATTGCTAAGCCATTGTAAAAGCCAAAATTGTTCATGTTAACTGGAAGAATTTTATTTATTATTGCTCAAAATTTGATTTATAATCTTTAAAACTTTGAAACGGTTAAAGTAGAATGCCAAAAGAAAAAGGAACCCAAAAAATAGTCTACAAATAGCCTTGTAATGAAATTAGTAAAAATCTAACCTTTGTCTTATTATGAGCTTTGTTAATTCTATTTTTTCCAGAAAGGTCCTCTAATTTTTGTATTCTCTGTTGCAAGCTATCAATTGATTGTTTCAATGTTACAATAATTTCTGCTTTCAAGTCCTCGGATTCTACAGGTCTTTTCAATATTTTTTAAAAAATACTTGGTTTTACATCGACCGCGACTTTCGAATCTGTAAATTCCACTGCCACTGCGGGATTAACATTGGACTCCAGTTGTTCATTGAATTCAATTGGTTGAAGATCCTTCGGATATCTTTTAAGTAACTTTCCCTTTAAATTTTGCATATATTACTTGAATGAAAACGTCGACGTAGGTTTCCATTGCCTGATCTCTGGACTTCGTGCTCATGTCTGACCAAGCATCCCTATACCCTAAGTAAAATTTGTCTACCACTTAGATTTTGCAACAATATCCCAAAATGGGGGTTTGGCTATATTACACGAACCGGAAGTGGCTTGTTTGTACGCGCCATACAGCTGCTATCATTTACTTGAATGATTTACTTTGAGTTTTTCATCGTTCGTAGGCTCAATCTCGGTATCTTGCGGTAATTCCTTCAGAAATTTAACCGCTCTATCGAATTGATCGACTAAACTATACATGATATAACCTTGAAATTTCGAAAAATTACGACATTGAAGGGAGAATTCAGTCGTTACATGTATAAAATAGGGTTACAAATTTATTTTTTAATTGGTACTAAATGGAACGTTATGTCGCTTATACGAAGATTCCATTCATTCACTTCATTCTGTCCCATTTTGAAAGATTTCGACAAAGGAACCATCTCACATTCTTCTTTAATTGCCTTCTGAGTTAACGATCCATTCTTATTTAGGCATAGCTTGGAAGATTCATCACTAACCCATATCTGCACATCATTGCCACCCAACACCTGAACAGTCCAGACATTCTGGCTTCTTGATGAATGATTTAGTTCGCAAGGCATCATTCCTAGTACAGTATTTTTGCCATCCTCTTTCCATCCCCCAATTAAACATTGGCCCGTCTTTACATCAATGGCACCAGGTATTTTAATCAAGGCTGGGAAAGGGTTCTTGTTATTTATAGCGGTCAAAACGTCCTTGAAGGAATTTATCTTTTGCTCAGTTTGACTTGTTTGACCATCGTTAAAAATAAATACGGTCGATCCATTGTCTCCACTTGCAGCAGGAGGATCATTTGGAATCGGATAACTGACAGACAACTTTAAGCAGATCAAAACTATTAAGAGCTTGAACATGTTACAAAAGGGGGTTTGAAATGTTTTTACACCCTGTTTCTAAATATAGGTATGTGGAAATGAAAAGAATCCATTTCTTTCAACAAAATTTGGAACCAATGTTTGAAAATCTTCCAACAATCTTGGTATAGAGTCTCAACACGTCGTCGCTCGTCATGAAAAACTCTAGGGAGATCTAAATATTGGTTGGAATCAAAATATATTGAGGCGTTTACATCACA
>KE560636.1:0-79180 GCA_000442015.1 Rozella allomycis CSF55 | reverse complement strand
AATTTTACTTTCATGTAGGAGTCTTTATCAAGTGTATATTTTGATGCTACTTCAACAGTAATGTCTGATTCCTTGTCAGATTTGTAGTTCCAGGTTGCTTTTCCACCGGCTTCCACGGTAGAATTAACGCGATGAAAATATGATGCAGTGAACGTCTTGAAAGAGTTTAATCTTGATTTAATACATTAAAACATTGTTACGCGTGCAATGAGACTGTGTAATTGCTTCCATTGTAAGCAGTTGCAGCGTTATACTTTGTCAACGTGCCTGACTGAACATCGTAGCCAACTTCACTTCCCGCGTAGACGCCATCAGAGCCAACAACGATATCAGCCGAGATGGTAGGTCCTTTGAGAATATCGGCTGAAGCTGTTGTAGTAACATAATCTTGCTTGTATTCCACACCTGTTCTGAGTGCGTGTTTTCCATTTTGCAAAAAGGAGCCGAACAGATCAAACTTCAAGCCAGAAAATAGGGCATTATTGAATTCAACTTGTTCACTTAATGCGCCGTTAGTAGAAACGGTGGAGGTTACTGCTAAACCTATTATTCGAATTGCGACTGATGGTTACCGCTGTCGGGGGCATTGTATTTGTGTTTGAGGTCTGCGATAAGAAATCCTGATTGATTGTCACGGACTCCATTGAATGTGAAACTCTAAGGTGATGGATTGAGGACATGAGTACTGTTCCGTCTCTTGTAGTAGTTTTTCCTTCTAATTTGATGTTACCGACAACAAAATCTTTGTTCAGGAGGTCGTTTGCACTCTTTGCCAAGTCGTTAAACTTTGCAGGTGTAGACATTGAACCAGGGTAGTAAGATGAAATGGGAAATATAGAAACATGAAAACATAGGGAACATTTGAAAGATTTATAGATTTATTTTGAGGATATTATTTGTAGGAGAGAATCTCTGACTGGAGAAATCAACTGAGTTGCGAAAGATTTGATTGCCAGTTTGCATGTGTTTGAAATAGTCAATTCTAAAAAGAAAGCCATTCCATTTAATAGTTTTAAAGAGCAATATAAAACAGACTAGACATGTAGAAATGATAGTATTACCTTATTTTCAACTTGCCTGTCTGCAATGAGAAAAATATTGTTGGATAAAAGTTTGTTTCTTAGAACATTTACTCTATCGTTATGAGGAAGATCAGTGAAAGAACAATTGTGGATATCAGCAACTGTTTCTTCTGGTATTTCTTTCCACAAACTGAGAAAATTTTCTTTGGTGAAAAGCCCATCTTGAGAGAAGAAGATAAAGAGGGGAACTTGAGTTTGAAAGTAGAAAACGCCGAGGTTATTTTTGATTGCGACTTGGAGGTTGTTTATAGGATTCATTGATTGAGTTGGCCCATCTGTGAGTAGTTTAAGTTTAGTTTCAATGGACTGTCTTGATGGGATAGAAGAAATGTTAAGAACTGGATGTTCAGGCCTTAGACCGAAACTATTTAATGAAAGATAATGAATTACACATTTTTGTTGAATTGAATAGCAAAATCAGACATTAAATCTAGAGAATGATTTGTTATTTTCAGATCCATAAAGAGAGTTCCATTTTTATTTATGAAAGAACCAAAAATTTCCAACCCCTTGGAATTTAAAGGATCCAAGAATTTCTTTTTAGGATCAGTAAAGGGGATGGCATCATTCAATGATATTTGATTGAAAGAAGTTGTTAATGTTTGAGGNGTTCCATTTTTATTTATGAAAGAACCAAAAATTTCCAACCCCTTGGAATTCAAAGGATCCAAGAATTTCTTTTTAGGATCAGTGAAGGGGATGGAATCATTCAATAATATTTGATTGAAAGAAGTTGTTACTGTTTGAGGTTGAATGATTGAAGAAAGTTGATCAATAGGGCTTTTAAATGATTGTTGAGGTAACGAATCCAAGGGTGATGACAAGAGATCAGCAAGTAGATTATTACTATTTGAATTATAATTAGCGTTGTATGAACCATTAACACTATTAGTGTTGGCAAGCGTATTCATTGAATTATTATTGAAAGTCATGTTATTATTGAAAGCGTTAACACCGCTATTAGTATTGAGGGCGTTGACACCATTATTAGTATTGAGAGCGTTGACACCGTTACTGTTAACACTATTCACATTAACAATATTAGAATTATTATTAATGTTATTATTGTAACCAATAGCACTATAACTATTACTATTGAAACCCATGTTGTTATATTGAACATCATTGATAGATTCATCAATGTCTAATAGACTTTGCATTGGCTGACGATACACAGGAGAAACATCAGTTATACTGTAAGGATTGTAATTGTTTAATAGATTTTGATTATTGTTGACTTCTTTTCTTGTTTGAACCTTAAGACCAGGGACTTGACGTTTCTTAATATTTTCGAGAAACGATTGTGGAGGTTTTTGATAAAGTGAAGAGAGAGTAGAAATATGAATTAACAATTCTTCCAAGAGGAAAGAATCCAATTTATCTGATTCTGTTGAAATTGGTTTTTCTGAAAATACAACCAATTTAGCTGATTGTGGGTCAGATGATAATAAACGCCAATAAATGTACGCTCTATCTCTTAAATCTGGATTATCAACCTGCGTAGACAATTTTAAAACTTTCTGAACTAAATCTTGGCCAGCTGTTGGCCTTTTAATAAACAACTTTATTATTGCTGTTAAAAGTGATAATTGAACTTGTTCTGTTTCTTCATTAAATGATTCCAAGAATACTTGCAACAATTCATTCGCATTTTGTATTCTGTCTGAATAATGTCCAACTATCCATATCATCGATGCTTTGGCTGTTGGCTCATCTAAACTATCCAAATTATCACACAGAATCCCTATTATAGATTCATATCTGTTGGGATATTTTCTAAATATATCCTTTCAAATAAAACTAATCATCTTACTCTAATAACAACAATAGCTTCTTGTACTACATAGTTCACTTTACTTTCAATTAATTCAACAAGAACAGAAATACATTTCTCTGCTGCACTTTCAATCTTCACTGCACACAATCCAATCGTTCTAACACTCTTTCTAACAAAATCAACATCAATCTCACTCGCATATTCCTTCAACTCTATCAATATTTGTTCATAATTCTTTTCATTAATCAATTGCATCATCACTTCCAATTTCGCCAATTTCACATAGATTGGATCATTGTACTTACAATAAAATATTTTTATTCCTTCTTTAAAACAATTTGGATATTTCTGACAAACTAAAAATATATTCTTCAATGCCACATATTGGATCTCTGATGATGAATTCAATAACGTCACAAGCGGTGGCCCCAGTTTATTACATGCCAACATTCTCATCTCTTCATTCTCAATATAATTCAACATTTTTATTATCACTTTAACTGCCCCCAACACAACACCTGAATTGGCATGCTGAAGTCGCGACGTTATTCTCTCCACCACCAACTCCGCATCTTCACTCACCCTGGGAACATAAAACATCAACATTTCTAAAATACACGTACTTCCCCATCTATTCTATTAAATTAAACCCCATTTTACTCGTTGCAATCATTCATTGCGGCTAATATCATATTAACAGTCTTCAATTCAATCACATGCTGTTCTTCCTTGTCTCTATCGTATATCTCCACCAAAGTAGCACACGCCGCTGCCACAACCTTTATCCCTTATCTTCATCATTTACCGTTGGATTATTATCTGCCAACATTTCATTCAAATCAGTAATAAAGCCCTCACTCTCAAACAGCTCTGGATTACTCATATACAGTTTCGCAAATGTATGTGCTACAGTCTTTCTCACATACGGATCTTCATCTTTTGCCATCTTTCTCACATGCTCACATACACACTGCTGCATCTTATCAACCTGGATATACCCCATCGTTCTCAGCGCCAGTGCCCTAATCAATGGATTCGAATCCATCATATCCTCTACACAAAACCACATCTATCTACCTTTATAAATGAATTCACACTCATTATAACAAGATCAGGCGCCGATCGCGCATAATTAATAATATACAAATAAATCATCTTCTTCACCTCCAAACTTGGGATCTGCATACACGCAAGCACATCGGGAAATAACAAGGACATGTCGTTTCCCATGGTCATATTCGCTACTATACGCTTCATCGCTGACTTTTTCAATGTATACTTGGGATCCTTCTTGTCGTTTGTTAAATCAGCGCGCAATTCATCAATTTTGCCTTTTAGTGTTTTGAAGAGTGTTTACCCCGAGTAAAGTATTTTGCGTCGGCCATTTCGCAATTACGAAATTTGGTTAAAGGAATTGCAACGAAAAGAAATTGTTTTTTTCAAAATGCCATTATTGATTATAAATGATTATAAATCAATCATTTAAACTAGTATTATTATCAGGTAGTTTTATTTGGTTATTTCAACACATATTCGCAAAAGTGGCTTGGCAAAAAATATGGCGAAAAAAGAGCATTCAAAAAATACAAAGTCACATCGAAAAGAAAATAACAGTGACAGCAAGCCGAAAATATTAATGCCTATTGATAAACCCTGGTTTACAACTGAAATTCCAACAGATGCAACTCGTTTGAATTTGTCAGTTTTAGAGGAAGCCAAAAAGTTATACGAAGAAGATGTTGAATTATACAAAAAGCGTAAAATTTATAATGTTTGGGGAAATAGTGTTTCCATTGTCAAGATCTGATGAAGATTGGTATCAGTCGATCTTGAGAAATGGTGCTTTGAAAGATAAAGTGGGTGCGCTTTCTGTCAAAATAAGATCTTCTCCGTTTCACTCTCTGAGCCTTTTGGAGCAACTTTTGGCAATGGCGGAAAAGAAGAATAGAAAAGAAGCGACTATGGCTGTGGATGTGCTAAAGGAACTTTTGCTCAATGTTGTTTTGCCTGACAGAAAGTTATTGTAAGATATATTACTTTATGTAAAAAGAAATTTTCATCAATATCCGTTTACAAAAGAACCAAAAATTTTGGCCATGGCTTATTTTGAACATTCTTTGAAAGCCTTGATGTTTAAGTTTGTTAAATTGTTAGAAGTAAAAAGATAATTTTTGGTTGAAAAGGCATATTCAGTCGATCCACTTTATTTTGTAAAGTATAAAGCAGTGAACGTATTGTATGAAATGCTAGTTGCAAAGCCAGAACAAGAACAAAATATGCTTACGCTGTTAACAAATAAACTGGGAGATCCTGAGCATAAAGTGTCTTCCAGAGCGTCGTATTTGTTAACTCAAGTTCTTCAATCTCATCCGATGATGAAAATGATTGTCATTAAAGAAATAGAAGCGTTTTTTGTTAGACAATTTTCTAATATTGAATGCCAGTAAGGTTTTTAATGTCTCGTTAAAAGTTATTATGGTTATTTAACTTTGAGTCAGATTGTAATTGGAAAAGGTGAACAAGAGGTGGCTAATTATTTAATTAACTTGTATTTAACTTCTTTTAATAAGATTGTTAAAAAGGATGATAACGATAGATCTATTAGTGCCATTTTGACAGGGGTACACAGAATTTATCCATTTTCAGATAAATCCGCAACATTGACTGAGCATTTGAATGTGTTGTTTAAAATGATTCATACTGGCGCTTTTAACACATCTATTCAAGCGTTGAATGTACTTTATCAAATTGCATGTCATTCTCCTGAATTGATGGATAGATTTCTTCGTGCTCTCTATGAATTTATTTTAGACCACAGGTATTGAAATCATTTTTCTGAAATTTCAGGTTTTACAATCATTCTAATTTTTCATTGTTTTTTAATGTTCTGTATAAAGCAGTTAGCTCAGATTCTAATACTCATAGAATTCAATCATTTTTAAAACGCTTGTTGTCTGTTAGTGCTATGCATGATGTTCCATTCATTTGCACTTCACTAATTTTTGTCTCTGAAATATTCAAATTGAAACCAGGGTTGAGAACTATGTTAACCACACCAGAAGAATTAGAAGATGATGAAAAGTATCCTTACGATGCTTCTAAAAGAGATCCTGCATTCACTGGAGCCAATTCTGTATGTTTATGGGAGATTTCCATCTTGAAAGAACATTTCCATCCAACGGTAGCTCAATATGCTAAAAGATTGCTTTCTGGAGGTTTAATTGAATGTTCTGTGGATCCCTTACAGCACTACACGCCTATGATGTTTTTAGATCGATTTATTTACAAGAATCCAAAGCAAGTTAAACAATCCAAATCTCTCTTACAAGCAAAAGAAGTCTCTCTTCCGTTTATCAAATTAAATGAACAAGATAATTCTTCAATGATTAAGAAACTATTTGACAGGCCAGTTAACCAGGGTGTCATTGAGCAGCTTCAAGCGTCACAAGTTCCAGTTGAAGAATTATTTTTTTATCATTACTTTAAAATGAAACCTCAAGTTAAGAAGAATAAAAAAACTTTTGAAAACGAAGAAGATTTTGAAAATGACATGGAAGAAGAAATTGATAGAATTTTAATGGGTGGCATTGGAGAGAACGACGATGAAGACACTGATGGATTAGATGATGAAGATGATGAAGATTTAGATGATGAAGATGTGGAAGAATTGGATGATGATGACATGGAAGATATGGACGATTTAGATGAAGATGAAGATGATGAGCAAATGGATGGATTTGATATGCCATCTGATGAAGAAATGCCTTCAGATATGGATGATGAACTTCCTTCAGACGATCAAAACAATGACGATCAATTCGCTTCATTTTCTGACGAAGAATCACAAGCTGCAGACTTTGAAGAAATGGAAAAGGAAATGATTGAAGAAGCTGAAAAAGAAAAAGATCCTAAAGCATTAAACAAGGAAAAGAAAAAGAGAAAGAGGGAATTGCTCAAGAATGTTTTCATGGATGCTGACCAGTTCATGCAAGAGTTTNAAAAGATCCTAAAGCATTAAACAAGGAAAAGAAAAAGAGAAAGAGAGAATTGCTCAAGAACGTGTTCATGGATGCTGACCAGTTCATGCAAGAGTTCAAAAAACTCCGTGACATGCCTCAAGCTAAAAATCAAAAAGGAAAACGAAAATAAATTATTAATCCACTTTATTGATAAACATTTAATACAAACATCGACAAGAGCGCTACAATTGAGTAACCAATGGTGCTTGAAGCACTTACATAGCCTCCGAATTGGTCCCCAATTACTTCAGATGTACTCTTTTCCTTTTCTTCTCCCTTTTCAGTTTCTTTATCATTTTGATAAGAATCTTCTTCTGGGCATGGGGTGGTTGTTGAGGTAGATTTTCCCTCTTCTGTTGCCGTTGTCTCCTCCGGGCATGGTGTTGTTGATGTTTCGCTAACATGTTCATCTGGACATGGCGTTGTTGATGCTTCAGTTGATGCTTGCGTTGACCTTGTTTCTTCAGGACATGGTGTCGTAGTTGTTGCAGATGCGGTTGGTGTTACAGTTTCAGCAGAAACCTTAGTTTCACTGGCAGAAACATTGTGTTTTGGTACCTTTGAAACAGTCTCAGTTTCTTCACTAAGGCTTCCATCAGCTGGGCCATACACAACTTTGATATTATCACCTCCGAGTTCTTCAGCCGCAGTAGACGACAAGTCAAATTCTTTGCAAGCATCGCCAGCGCACGAGTCGACTATTCTTACCGTGACACATTTGGAGCGATTGTTGGCGTTGCAAATTCTCATCTTTTTGTTGCAATGCTTGCCGTTTTCATATTTGCTTACTGGAATGGCAGCCATGTACGGATCATTGTGCCAGTCGGGTTTAATTCCAGGACATGCAACTTGGTCACCGCCGCTGTCTGGCAAATGCCCATATTTGGGACCATAGTATGTTGTTATTGTTCCTACTTGGGTCTCGCTGCTAGAGTAGTCGCCGGCAGATACAATGGTGGCAAGTAAAATAGACAAGGCGGTTGTTTTGTACATGAAACGAAACGGGGCATGTTCCTCGTATTTGTACCATCGTTTATTTATAACATTTGTTCTCAAAAATAGAATCGTGTGTAATTTAAGAATCAAAGGCCTAAAAATTATCATTATAAAGTATTTAAGGTAACAAATGAACCTTTTAATTGAATTGGTACAGTTGCAATTTTCAAATATCCAAGGAGTGCTTATCGCTATCAAAGTCCGACAGTCGGATATAAATTTAAATTTTATTNTTTATTTATAACATTTGTTCTCAAAAATAGAATCGTGTGTAATTTAAGAAACAAATGCCTAAAAATTCTCATTATAAAGTATTTAAAGTAACAAATGAACCTTTTAATGGAATTGGTGCAGTTTCAATTTTCAAAGATCCAACTTCCAAGGAGTTGTTCAATAGCCTGCTTATCGCCTATCGAAGTCCGACAGTCGGATATGAATTTAAATTTGAACTGAATTCTAATAATAAGTCTAATAATAATTTATTGATTTTCTTCCTCATTCCGCTGTTCAGATAAAGAATCCGGTTTCTCCAAGAAAATGATTTCAGCTTTTCTTTTCTCCTTTTCTTTCTTTTCTTTCATTAATTCCTTTGTTGGTTTATCCACTTGAATATGAAAATTTCCCTGCTCATCATTATACTTTCTCCATTCATTCCACCGTTTTAGCGGAATGGAGTTTGAATTGAATTTCCCTTCTTTTTTCCCGTGGTCGTCTTTCCCCTCACCGTCAACTTTTCTTGTTTGACCCCAGCTAACATCATCGAAATGCCAATACGCATATACGGGTAAAACAAAGTTCCAAATGGGAAGAGCTAAAAGGTATGTTAGCATCCAAGATATGTAAACAACTTTTCTAGTTGTCATTAAGATTAAGATAGCTGGTAAACCTAGCACAGCACCGAGTAGAGCTAATGGAATAATTTGAGGATTTGGGGTAGTGAAAGTAGTATAAAGAAGCACAAAGGTGAAGATAATAGCGGCTGGAAGAACGACAGTCCCGATGAGTTCAAGGAAAACAACAAACTGCATTGAAAAACAAAAAATACCGCACAATTCCCTAACTCTGACTAACTCTAATAAATTATGAATGGTTGAATTAATCCATCTTCTTCGTTGAGAAAGTAAAACTTTAAATTCATCAGGGACGACCCTGGTCACATAAAGGATAATGCAATTACGTTTTACAAACAGCGTTTGGTACAAAAATAAGTTTTCTGTGAGGGAAAGTTTTAAGCATTAAGGTAGTGAGGAATCTATCTTCACCTAAAAGTAGCAAATTCTTTTCATGTAAGGTTTGAACAACGTTTTGAGAATATTCTTCAATGATTTCAGGGTTTGAAATAATGGGAACCCAGGAACCATTCTTGAATGCTTTGATTCGATACCTTTTAATTTCATGGTTTTGTATTTTACATGCAGAAACAACCAGGGAGACAAGTGACACCACCAAAAACACTTTCGAATGCTTTTCCCAAATGATGAGAAATGTAATACTCAAATACTTGAATACTTGTAACCCATGAAGTTCTCTTGTTATGAATTCTATAATGTAATGTACAATAAGTTTACCTTGTTTCGCCGCATAATCCCATAACCATGTTATCCCTTCTCATAGCACAGACCATTTTCCCTAACGAATCTGGCAACACTCTAGTGTCAGCGTCAACCATTAAAACAATTTCAAATCTATCAGGAGTCACACCCATCAAGTAATGCAACTTTGTAAACATTTCATATTCAAGTGGGCACATTCTATCATCAAACAAAACTTTTTGAAAAAAGTTCATTAAAATTAACTGAGAATCTCTTTTCCCTCTATTTCCTGGTTTTGGTAATTTGGATTCTTCAGGGGTACCACACTTTACAACAACAATGACTGGCACTACATGCCCACGTGACTTGAATTCTCCAATATAAACTTTTGCCATGTTATGTTGTTTAGATCCATCAGCAACAGCTGAATATGACATTGGAATCGGTTCAGGAAATGCATCATCAATGTCAATCATATCTAAAATGGTGTCAGGAGTGCTCTTTGGATTCCCTGATCCTGTAATCAACCCATCAGCAATAATAAATAACAATTTACGCTTGTCTTGATAGTCTGTCTCCGCCAAAGATTCAATGGTCGACCTTATTGATTCTTCGCCTTCAGAATAACAAGTAACCAGCAAAACTACAAACGGATCATCGTCAAAGTCAAAATCAATTTGTGGAAAATATTTGCTATTTGTTTTATTACTAACAACAGACATTCTATTGGCTTTAGGCAATGTATACCTTGACATTCTTTGTGCATTTTGTTTGGCTACTTTGTCTCTAGAAAACTTATCCAACTGGCTACTCATAAACCAATCAAATGTAACAGCCATGAGAAACCTCACAATTATCACACATACAATAATAACTAAAGATATCATCATTATTAATTGTGCTGCAAAACAACCTCTAGTCTCTTTATCAACATTCCCCACTTTAAAGGTTTGCACCAAGCACTTTGCGGTTCTTCCAGACTGATCCAACCTTTTCAAGGCAACAGTAACATCTTTCCCTAAATTCTTCAAAATTAAATCATTAACAACAGGCCCCAAGAACTGATTCCCTTGACTAACATATGATGACATGTCCATCACTTCTCCATTGTACACTATATAATTTTTAGAAATATCAGCCCATAAAAAGAATAGGGCGTTTGTCTTTAATCCTTGCAACAAATTTCTATCCATACATTGACTGCCAGAACACGGAAACTTAAAAGACCCAGCAACAGTAGGANACTATATAATTTTTAGAAATATCAGCCCATAAAAAGAATAGGGCGTTTGTTTTTAATCCTTGTAACAAATTTCTATCCATACATTGACTGCCAGAACACGGAAACTTAAAAGATCCAGCAACAGTAGGCGATTGATTACAAATATCCGGAGAAGGTGGAAAATACAATGTTAAATCAGTTCCAATCTGACTAAACGGAAAATTCGGATCATTAGCAATGTTGGATATATCAGACATTGCATACACATTTCCAAACACAGATACAAACGGCCCAGGGTTATTAACAAATGATGATACTCTTTTCCGGCTTTCTGAACTTTCACTAGGTGGGCACAGCGTTCTTTGCAAGCCGAATGTAAGAAAGGCAACAGCTGCACAAAGGATTAAGATGATAAAACACAATGCAATCTTTTCTCTAAAACCCTGTTGAGTTGCTTTATCTCTTTTGCCACACAGCCTCAGAGCAAATGGCGGGGCCCAAAATGTAATCAAATACGAAAACCATTTCCATGGATGGAACCTCGTTTCGTCTTTTTTGTCTACTGGCTGGGATATAAGCTTTCTTCTTGTGGATGGCGCCCTCGTCGGATCAATCAGAGACCGTCTTCTCACGATAGGGATATCTTTGGCACTTTTCATTGAAGGATGCGCCAGAATCTTGGCTGCCTGTTTATGGATATCTTTTAATTTTGCCATATTTAAATACCTGCCTCATCCGTCATGCTATATCACCTGAGTTTGAAATTGGCACTCAGCCACGTAATTAAAATGGTATTCAAAAAGAAAACAATACAAATCTTCCATTATTTAAATAAATCTTTATAAAAACAGTTCACCTATATTCCAATTATTTTTCGATTTTTCAGTTTTAATGGCAGGTAAAGAAATATTTTTTCACCAGACTAGAAGTCATAAAGCACTTTGAAAATTTATTACAGACAGATCAAGACTTGTCTGTGCCTGTTGCTGCTATTAAAGCTCTCTCTGAGCTCATTCCAACATCCAAAGGTAAAAAATATTTAAATCTGGAATAGCGAATACAATGGCAGAATTTATTCAAGAAATAGAAAAATCAGTGGAAAGTTTGAAAAGACATTTTAATGACGCTGTATCAGTTTCAGCTGGGTGCGAGTTGTTTCTCCGTTTCGTTACCAGAACAGCAACAGACTTTATTGTATGTATAATATTTAATAAAAGAAAAGGAATTTGAAAAGTGCAAAAAGAGACTTTATGAAAGAGGAAGCAAGTTTGAGCAAAAGGCGTCAATGTGTAGGCAAAAAATTGCTCAATCAGCATTGAATTTTATCCGCGATGGAACTGTAAGCGATAATATTTTTAAGGATAGAACATTTTAATTCACTCATATTCAAGAGTTGTTACTTTGGTACTATTGAAGGCTGCTGCTGCCAACAAAAGATTTACCGTTTATGTCACTGAAGCTAGGCCTGGATGTTCAGGGTAACTGAATTTGACTTTCAGTGATATTTAGAATATCATCCGCGGAAATTTTACGTAAGGCAGGAATCCCAGTCAAAGTCATTTTGGATTCGGCTGTCGGCTATTATATGGAATCTATCGACATGGTATTAGTTGGTGCCGAAGGCTTTGTGGAAAATGGGGGTTTGATCAATCAGGTAGCTTTTACTATTGAACATTAATATTAGATTGGGACATACCTAATCTCAGTTATGGCCAAAGCGGCAAATAAACCATTTTACGCCGTAGCGGAATCATTCAAGTTTGTTCGCTTGTTTCCTTTGAGCCAATCTGAGCTATCCACCGGGACTCCGACCAGTTTAAGCTATAGAACATTTTCAAATCAAATGATGAATGATCCAATTATAAAAAAGGAAGTAATGCTACATTTGTTTGAATAATAGGATTTAGCTAGTCCATTGTTGGACTACACTCCTCCAGCGTACATAACCTTACTATTTACAGACATTGGGGTTCTGACACCCTCTGGAGTATCTGACGAATTGATCAAACTTTACTATTAAATCATGAACCATATAATAAATTTATTCTACATTAATCCAAATGTATTTTGTTCGATCGCTTCATCTAATTTATATTTGAGTGTTTCGTAGTCCAAATATTCTGGCAAATCGAAACCGTTGTTGCTAATTTGATTGTAAAATAAATCTTTACCAAGTATGTGCAGCTGGGAATCGATTAATGTCTGAGCATTTCTTAATCATTATGCCCTCCTTTGGAATATGTGTCATTCCTGTGATAAACTTGAGAACCTTTTGTCTTTTGCTATTTTCGGCTTCTGCCATGTACTTTTAAAATAAAGAATAGTTTATTACTCGCCAAAATGATATTATTGTGGAATCAAAAGCAGTATAATCATCATATATAGTAACTTTCTTCAGTTCTTCAATGTTAATTTCCCTTTCAATATTTATTGAATTCAATTGATCAGAAAATTTTGTAAAAACACTAGGTATCATAAACTTCAATCCTTTGGCAACTATTTTGGCACTATCGACGATCTGGTCTTTCAATAGCCATTTGACGTATTCCCTGTGTTATATACCATTAACACCTTTCTTACCTGGCCACTGTGTGCTTTGACTGTTCATCAACAAAAACTTCTTTTTCTCCAATGTCCAAACTAAATGGAGTCTCGACATTTTGACTAAATTGCGGGTAAATCGTTATTACGTCAAAAAATTAATTATCCACTTATATGTACTAGGCTCTTCTACTAATACATCATATAAAGATGGCATGTAATTTTCATCAGTCATCAGATTGATGAAAGAAGGAGAAATATTAAAAACTAAAGGCAATTCATGATGAAGAGATAACGCGATGTAAACACCCAATAAAATCAGCATGTCTTTATCACGGTATCCCCCAGCTGGATAGTAAAACCCGGATTCCGATTTGATGAGAAAGTTAGGAAGTGATAGAAAATGTTCGCCAAGAAGGGTAAGATAAGATCTTTAATTTGGTTAGTATAATCTAGTTACTTTGTTAATCCACCCAAATCTTGTCCCATTTCCCCATTAAATTTGACTCGTAAATTCAACTTCCGTGAATTATACCCTGCGTGACTCTGCAGAAATTTGAGTGTTTCAGTTATTTCTCTTTTCAAAGGCCCTATAATATCGGTTCTATCAATAACCAATGGTAGTATATAAACTATTTGTTGTTCTATTTGAACAAGGGACCTGACAGCGAAGTATAGTTCCTCATCAGAAGAATCATCCGTCAACCATTCATTATTGTGCCCTTCCATCTCTTGAATCGTGTCATTATAATCACTATAATCACTCATAGTTAAACTTGAACTTGGGATCGAAGTCAACAACGAGCCTGGTTCTGAATTTATTACGTCTTCATCTTGAGTATTTTCCAAAATTTGTTCAACTGTGCTTGACCCAGGTGGTGATTGACCAATAAATGTTTGTGTTGCACCTGGAGTCAAACTTTCGTTGTTATCTGAGGCAAGTGTTGCAATTGACTCTCCCATTGACGGTCTGTTGCGATGCTGCCTACTTAGAATAGGAAACCTCCTTTCTACCATGACCTTAGTTTTTATAGGAACAATTTGAAAAAAGTATTTGTCCTGTTGTTCGCTTCTATATGACGACAAAGAAGGGACTAATTCATTGACTGACGACCCGTTGGGCTTTGCCTTTAGAAACTTCATTCTATTTTTGACTTTCAGTCTATAAAAGGTTTCATTTTCGCTACTAATCAGTTCAAAATGACCTCCTCTTCCAAACCTATCAGTGCGAGCTACAAATTGGCATTTTCCATTAACAGTCAAATATGTGTCTTCAGATTCATCACTCTCACGATAGCGAAGTTGTATGCTATCACGGACAAGTCTTATATCAAAAGATCTCACAATCTCTTCATATGGTGGAAAATCGTAATTTATCGGATAAAATGCAATATTTCTAGACTTCGATCCCAAGCTATTCTGGCTTCTTGTAATTCGCACTGTAAGGTACGCAAATTTGTTTGAATCTGGTAATGGAAACCTCACCATGACTTGATCATCCTCATTAAATAGACTCCAACACACAATATAAAAGGAAGAAAGAATAGTTAGGAATATTAGAACTTGCATCAATGAAAAGGCTTATTCTTCACGTGGGTTAAACGTTTTAAGAAGGACACGTGAAGAACGAAAATAGTAATCTTTCGTCTACATTTGGAGATTAGGGTACATTCGGATATATACTGGACAACGGTATAATTAAGAAGAGTCGATTACTTGACAAAGTTATATTCAATGAGGCGCTCCAAGTGAACCTCAAATTCATGACCTAATTTTAACAAATCTATATCACTATAAATTTTTTTAATTAAAATGGTTTCATGAACTTGGAGATTCGATTCGACTAAGAGAATCCAAGCAAACATTTAATTCATCATCCGACAATTCAGTCCAATAACTAAGAGAGTAGTAATAGGCCTCGCCATTTACCACTGAAGCCTCGTCAAAATCAAGTTGCGAATTAAACATATATACCTCCCGATATAGTTCTTCTCCAACCTCTTTTGCAAAGTTCATCGTCATCGATTCAAGGCCTATTGATATTCTCTTATCCTTATCCAATAGTAGTTTCGTGCCCAATATGCTACCTCCAAGCGTACGCGAAGTTGAGGTTGACTGATTATCTCCGTGGGTGTATGAGCGCGAAGTAAAAAGTATAATCCATGTGAAGCACATATCTGATATTCAAGATGGTAATAGAGAAAATACTAATATTCATTAAGTTAATTTAGTTAATTGTGCCTTTTCTTTCTCCACGCACGAATGTAGCAAGTGAATTATAAAAGTGATAGTATTTCGTCTACATTTGACATTCGGATATATAACACTGTAGGTAATGTTCCATGAGGTGTTTCAAGAGAACCTCAATTGCATGACCTATCATTCTATCGTTTTCAAATATATTTCAACGTTAGCAATGTGACGATCTCCCATTCGAGCATTAATGCAAGATAATTTAAATATTGTTTATTTATACATTGTTGGTAATCAAATTTTTCAACTCAATTAACTGATTAAAATCAAAAGACCTTCCTTGATCACCAAGTTTGGCGGTTATAAGTTGAATTAAATGATCAATATCTAAAGTTATTTGCATTTTAATTTTGTCTTCATCTGAATGAAAAGATGTCGTTTTAACCTTCCTTAATTTCCTTATACTTTCTTCTGCGATTTTTATGGATTTCAATACTTTATCGATGGCTTCGCAATATAATGGAATCAAATTCCTGCAATAGTCTAAAGCAAAAGAGCTAATTTGAATGACATTCTTGTAAGTAGTTTCAAATGTGAGGAAAGGCTCAAAAAACGATAACAAGAAATCTGAACTTTCTGTTGGCATCTACTAATTTAAAATAATTAATGCATTACCGCTTTGTTGTTTCCTCTATAAATGTTTGGCAAGGTTTTCACTTGCTCAATATTTTGGCTGGCAGAATATAACAGACACTCTAATATTTTGGATTCGACATTGACGTTAAGCATAATTGTATTTTTAAAAGCAACTGAAAAGTCTTCTTTATGTTCCATTGGTAAATGACCGGATATATCTTTTTCGAATATATGCTGGGCAAGTAGAGGAACAGATTTAGCATCAAAGTACAGGGCTACATTGCCTTTCAAATCCTAGAATAAAATATTATTTATGGTACTTGAAAGGATTGTGATTCTACCCACATTTTATACCTCAGGTTCATCTACATTGTAATTGTTCAAATTATTTACTTGCATCGTTAGCTTCCAGAACATATCCTTTTGTCGGCCAATAAAATATTTATCGCTCCAAATTTTGTTCAAAGATGAAAGATATCTTGTTGAAGCAGAGAAATGAAATCTTTCGTCTTGTTCTATATCGTATGCTTCCAAAGGTGGCGGGATTGATGGCATTCCAAAGACTTCTTCTAATTCGGCTACAATATCATTATATAAAATTTGAAAATATATTCCAGTGTTAAATTTTAATAGCAAATCGGTTAAACATGCTGACTCGTTAATCAACTTTAATTCATCCTCATTCGCAGCAATTCTTTTCAAATCATCAATAAATTGATTTATTAGCTTATAATTCTACATTTAAAGAATAGAATTGAAGTACTTGATGAAATTTGGATGGTATTCCAGGAAGAAATATTGAATTGTGTCGTTGAATTAGTGTGGATACCAAAGTAGGAAGAATTGAATAAACAATAAAAGATGCATTTTTGACTTTAGAAATAGTCTCCTGGATTTCCTTAAAGTGATTCTCGTTTAAGAATTCTATAATTTTTTGTAAAAGAATTTCAAGGGAATTGGAATCCATTTTTTTGACATCCAGGTACTTTTTAATAAACGGTTTGAACCTGTAATCCCTAAATCTGTCGTATAGACAATCCATTAAATCACAAAGACTGGCATATTTAATGGCTGACGATGGGTCTTTAACAAACAAGACTACCAATTGTTTCGTGGTCTTTTCTTTAGCCTCCTTTAGTTTCTATAATACAAATATGTAATAATTACAAAGTCAAATGATTGAGTTTCTATATTGTACTGCTTTAGTATTCTCTTTATCTGTAACATGCATGTAACAATTCTGTTGATATCACTTGATACAATAATATCATTGAGCAACATTTCCAACTTTATCATGATTACAGTCTTTTCTTTTTCTTTTTCTATTTGCATTTTTTGTTTTCGCAATTGTTCAAGTAACTGTCTTTCCTCTGAGAGTCTTTCATAAAGTGGCTGTTTGAGCGAATAGATAGTATTACCTTGATGATGGATATATTTTCAAGTCTTTTGGATTTAAGAAATGATATGTGGTCTTTTAGAACTTGAACACTTTCTACGACTCTTTTGAGTTTGGGGTATTCTTTGAGGACTGTGTCGAATAATTGTTCTTTAACCTTTTCTTCTTGTACTAAGAGTTTTTCTTCTTTGATTTCATTGAAATACAATTTTAAATAATCTAGAGTATCCATTTAAGAAATTTAGAGTCTTAGACAAAAGTAAATTTATTTTAGTGTAATATTTTTCCTTGCTGTTCCTATTTGGCAAGCATTCACCTATGATGAATAAAATTAATGAAATATACTTTTGTGGCGAATCTTAAACTACAAATTGTTTCTTGAATGTTTTGAGCTAATGGTGAAATATTGACGAACATTAACGTTTTTGAGTTACCGCCTAGAGAGTTTTGTAATAGATAAGTTAATTTTGAATTTCGATAAGGTACATGTTGCTCTTTGTTAGCCAAAGCAGCAATGACATCACCGAGACTGCTGAGAGATTTATTTATAGCTTGGGTTTCCTTTAATCGATCACCAGTTGCCCCTGAAGCTGATAGCCTCTCTGAACCAGCTAAATCAATCAAATTTAAAACACCTTCAGTTTCTTCATTTGTTATAGAATTTTTGCCATTAAGCTTTAAGATGAACACGCTGTGACTTCTTGATGAACGTTCGTTGCATTGAGTTTCTCCAACTGCTCTATTTTTTCTTGCCTTTTCGATTAACGATAGAACTTGTTTAGCATCTTTCACTTGAACTGATTTCGTAATGCAGAAATAAATTTACTTGTTGTGATGTCTGTGATTATAGTTTTGCCATTTGAGTGTCTAATGTCATGTTTCTTTTCTTCGCCGTTTCCTAGCAAGTCTCTAATGTTTTCATTGTAAATTTCAACATAAGTTGCTTCCATTTCATATTCCCACCCCTTTTCTTTTAGCTCTTCGGCAGTTTCATAAATTTGTTTTACAGCTCTTGGAATCTAAGATTAAATAATGATGGTTTGATTTTACCATTCCAGCTGTGTCTTCATCAAATATCGCGGGGCCTTCCATTGTGTAAGATTTTCCACTGTTAGTTTGACCGTAAGCGAAAACGCAAACTCTGTAACCATCTAGTGAAGATTGGACAAGCTGCGATATTTCATTAAACACTTGGCTTTGAGAAGAATTTGGTTGAAAAACTCGATCATATTGAAAAGGTAAAGATTTAACAATTTGTTTTGAATTATCAGAAAAATGTTCCGTGGTTTGCAAAATTTCAATCTGATTTTCTTCTTTACTTTCTGGAAATTGAATTTTCGTTTCTTCTGAATTTTCACTTTCCCCTGGTAGGATTGGCCTAACTCTACAAAATACTCTAATGTTTCCCTTCAATTCCAAAATATCATTATGCAACTTTCTTCTAATCTTTTCATCAACTTGAATTTGATTTTCCAACGCTTTAATTGTTTCATTTGCTTCTTCAAGCTTCCTCTTTAACTCTTCATTCTCTTTAATCAAAACTTTATGTGCATTTTCCATTGATTCAAGCCTGACTTTTAACGTTTGATTATCTACTGATGCTGTAGACATTGCCAGTGATTGTGACTCTATTGTTTTCTATTATACTTTAACAAGACTAATTACATTCAGTTGAAATATTTTTTCTTCCTTGAATTCACAATCTCTTTTAAGATGAGTAACCTTTTCATTTAATCTGCTTATGTCGTCCTTTAAACTTCTTGCGTTCATTTCATGACTCTCATTTAAAGATCTTAATTTCATATCCATCTCTAACTCTCTTTGCTAAATTTAACTATTTAAATTTTGATTACATGCATCTTGGCTTTCAGCTCATATATTTCTTTTTGCTTTTCAACAGACTCCATTTCCTTGATTTGTACTTTACTCTCAAGTGTCGCCTTGATTTCATTCACTCTACTTTCACTCTCTTTTAACTTATCTGATATGCTTTGAATAGTTTCTTGAGCCATTAAATTTTGTGATTCTAATGCACTTGTTCTTTCTCCCATCGCAAGCATTTGATTCTCCTCACTCAATTACTAATATTTTACCTGCAATTCCAAAGTAGACATTGGTCTCCCACTAGCAGTCTTTGGAACCGTAACCCTACTTCTGGAAACTGGAGCTGGCTTTGCAACTCTGGTTGCTGGTTTCGATACCATAGCTTTTTTCACAGGTACAGGTGGTGGAATATCTAACCTTGGGCGTTTATGTGAATTTGCGCCCATCGGCATTTTTCTTTTTATATTAGAATCTATATTTTCCTGCTGCCTTTGATTCGTAACTACTCCTTTTCCTTTAGATGCAGGAAATACAGGCTTTGTGTCATCTATATCATGAAATTTTGTCAAACAAACAGGTATTTCTAAATCTAACTCTTGTGGAGGCTTCAAGGTTTTGTTTCTCGCTGTCGCCATTTTCGAAAAATCACAATGTCAAAATGACTGAAAATAAATATTGAGATGATTATTTATTCATAAATATTTCTTTCTCTGTAAAATCTTCATAACATGAGAAAGTCCGAGCTAGTTGTAATCGGTGATCAACACAAACTTTCGATTACAATTGACATCATCATTAAAAGGTCACTGACATTTTGATCTGATCATCTGAATAATCTGTGGTTCTTTTTCATGTAGATTTATTTTGTCAAATAGTTGATAAGCAATCAGAAACCCCGGTTCTAGTTCTCATCAATATTGAAGAGATATGAGTTCAAGAAACTTTGGTTTATTCGGACTGCTCCCCTTTGAACTATCTAATCCATTATTTCTTTTCCCTGCCTATACAGTGTTTTTTCTTGTTCCTCACTATCGTCAAGTAAAACGTGAAGAACAATTGATGCTTGAAGGTATATTGGCGAATAAAGCAAACTCAAAAGAATCGAATGAAGTGTCTGTTGTGGAATAAATGTGGCAAATCTGATGATTCATTTAATTTGTTTTTGGCGGCTGCATAGTTTTTACTTGTATTATAAACACTTAAAATTAAATGTCATCATTTTGCATATTCAGATCATTCTCCCCATTTTTATTAATACTTCCGTACTTGTGAAATTTCAGCTATCATGACTTTTAAAGAACGTTACGTAAAACTAAAACAAAAGCAAAAAGCTCTTGAAAAGGTACCACAAATTATATTATTGTATCAAGGAAGGGAGAAAACTGAGGTCTTTGATCGATGAAAATGAGAAAATTATGAACAACCTCAGGCAGGAATGTTTGTAAAAATATTTTCAAAGTAGAATTTAGTCTCGCGTTAGAAATTTATTATAATGATGATAATGCACACAAATTATGTACTCTTCAAGAACCAGAAAGCAAGTGGGAAGATGAAGCCTTTGAAGAAAGACTCAAAGTCACATTAGCGCCACAGGTTAATGTCCAGAATGTGAATAGAGTGCCTATGATTTTCCAAAACAAAGTTTTGTCGCCGTATGCTCATCTAAGACAAGGTACATTTGATAGAACACAAGGATCATACTTGAACCCTCTTCATATGGTTTCACATGCCGCTATCGCCATGCAAACACTTAGCCATCAAACGCCTATGTATGCACAACATTTTCAGCCAAATCCTTTCGCGAACAATGTCNCTCAAAGTCACATTAGCGCCACAGGTTAATGTCCAGAATGTGAATAGAGTGCCTATGATTTTCCAAAACAAAGTTTTGTCGCCGTATGCTCATCTAAGACAAGGTACATTTGATAGAACACAAGGATCATACTTGAACCCTCTTCATATGGTTTCACATGCCGCTATCGCCATGCAAACACTTAGCCATCAAACTCCTATGTATGCACAACATTTCCAGCCAAATCCTTTCGCCAACAATGTCCAGGTCGCACAAATGCAAAAACCACAAAGCTCCGAGCAATCACCACTTGACAGGGAAAAACCAGTTCGGGTGAAATCTCTTCCAAGAAATAATAGAGGAGAATATGTGCTGCCAGTAGTTCTTGGAAAATCGCAAGCGAGAATATCAATAGACTCTCTTGGTCACGTTATCTGCGATAAACCGTTTTTCCATACAGAGAAGTATATATACCCTGTTGGGTACCACGCAAGAAGAAAATTTACAGATCTCAATGACCCATCAATTAAAGACTTTTTGATTTGCTCAATTAGTGAAGGGGCTGATAAACCAATCGTAATACATCAATTCAAGTTCTTAGCAGTTTTCAATATCAGAAACGTCTGGACAAACAGTGGCAACGTCTTCATCTCCTCAAGATTTATGGAGAATATTTGTTACACAGCTACGAAGTCGAGAAGCATATGTAGAAGCGAGTGAGTATGTTTCTACCCAAGATTTTTTTGGATTAGATCATCCTTCTGTTCATAAAGCCATCCAGGTATTTTATTTAAACAAAATAAATAGGAAATGCCGAATGCCATGCGCTGCTCAAAGTACAAGATGGTAAATTATATTGAAGCACCAAATACAAATAGAAAATAAACTATTTTTGTTATCACACAAATATTTTATTATTAATGATTATTCAAGCTCAAGATGAACGTTGACTGTGTAATCGAGTCAATTTAATAGGAATTTTGCCCGAAGCTTGTTTTAAACATCATGACCGTTTTCTTCATGTCATTCGCATACTTTGATAAAAGTGTTCCCAAGACATATTGCCAATTATTCGGTAAGGACATAGCTTGTGTTTTATAGATAAATACGGGGGATCATGTGTCTCTAGTTTACAACAGTTACCAAAAGATGGTATTATTATTACCACTCGGAAGAAGAAAATTCACAACGGGTATAAAGTATACGACCCGGACTGGATTATCGAATCAATTGAGAATGGAAAAATAGATGTCACATATCGCTTTAAAGGAAAACCACAAAGAGATGTCAAATCTATACAGAAAGATTATTCAAAACCTAATCATTACCTTGTAGTGAGGCCGTATCCTTTGTCCAGAAGAAAAGCGAAGCATTTCCGGGAAATGAAAGGAGTTGCGACCAATCTTGAAATACTTGCTTCTACTCCTGTGGTAAATAAACAAGCAAAAGATAGAGATTATACTTCTCAAACATCAAATTGTATCGAGAACAACAAAGTCAAGATATTAAACATATCTGAGTTACATGAACTAACGTATAGATTTAATGAAATTGAACCGGGCGATCCTGACCTTCAATTGATTGAGAGGCATTATGATTAATTTATAATATTGCAATAAAAGTAGCAAATTGTTTTACTCTACAAAGCTAATTGATTTATGTCTTTCTAACTAAAAGAATTAATTCTTTGAAAAAATGCGGTTACAATCAAATATATAATTATTTTATTTAATCGTTACGGTAAATGCCTTTTCTGCATCCTTTCCCATTGAAACTCGAGTCATTTTAGCAATCAAACCACTAAGTTGCAAAAATGATGTTAATCCTTCCAATACTCTCATATGAACAAATCCTATTTCTTTAATTAACTCTAACTGAAGTGCCTCGTTTATATCGTCCATGTTTTTGACAACTTTAAAAAATGTTCCAATGATATCTATTGACGAATACCCCATTGAAGATAGATTCTTTAAAAGTAACAATGCCTTTTCAATGTCTTTGGCCAAACAGCTTTTGACAATATCTTGAACAATTGTAGGATGCGGCTGATCACAAACCTTGTAAACATTTTCAGCGTTAATAAATCCAAAGCCATAAAATGTAGACTGAAGATTGTTTATGGCTTGTCTCATGTCACCATCGGAAGTAAATAATAAAGCTTGAAGACCTTCATGTTGATATTCCACATTTTCCTCCCGGCAAATTGATAGTAATCGATAGAGAATTTCATCGTCACTTAGTTTGGTAAATCTTAAAATTGCGCATCTACTTTGGATAGGTTCTATGATTTTTGATGATATGTTACATGCAAGCGCAAACCTGGTTGTATTTGAGTACATTTCCATTATCCTTCTTAAAGCTTGTTGTGCACCAGCTGTCATACTATGTTCCAAAATATAATAAACATTTACCTATCAGCTTCATCTAATATGACAATTTTATGAACATTTGCTGGCAATGTAACTTTCTTTTGAGCAAACGTTTTTATTCTGTCTCTAACTGTATCAATACCTCTGAAACAAGATTTATTTTCTCTAAATTACCTGTCGTCAGAGGCATTTAATTCAAGAACAGCATCTTTCATACTATCACCTAAAAGTTCGCGAGCAAGTGCCATAATTGCAGTAGTCTTGCCGATACCTGGAGCACCCTATTAAAACCTACTCAATATAGTACAGACAAAATCATATGGGGCATATTTCCCTGCTTTGCGATCACCTTTAATCTTGAAATGATATCCTCATTTCCAACCACGTCAGCCAAAACTTTAGGTCTATACTTTTCAAGCCTATTAAACAATAATATAACAAATACCAAGGTAGATTTGGAGCTGACAGATGTATAACAGAATCTTGAGCTTTGATAGTCATTTCCTAAATTTCTTTTCGTCAACCGAAAAAGTTTCGCTGAATTAATCAATACCTATCTGTCCATGCAATAAATCTAAAATATATTAATAAATTTACTCGCATATCATTGTAAACTTTAATTAGAAAGTAATGACATTTCTATCTTCATTTTCAACCCTTTTATTTAAATTCGTGGATTTTTCTTAACACATTATTCATCATTTTCTATTTCATGTTTAGAATTCAATGGAACTCCTTAACAGTGGCTGTGTATCTGCTATAATGAAAATAGACGAGGTTGTTTCAACGACTAACGAGCAAAGAGTTGCAACTCACTCTCATATTAAAGGACTTGGTTTAAATAATGAGGGTGTTCCTGAAAGAATTGCGGCAGGTTTTGTAGGCCAAGAAGACGCTCGTGAGGTAACACTTCCATTCTTTTTAAATAAGGCTGCTGGATTTGTTGTTGAAATGATAAAGTCGAGAAAAATGGCTGGGAGAGCTTTGCTCTTAGCGGGAGCTCCAGGTACAGGAAAGACTGCTATCGCTCTTGCCATTGCTCAAGAGCTGGGGCCAAAAGTGCCATTTTGCCCTATGGTAGGTTCTGAAGTATACTCTTCTGAAATCAAAAAGACTGAAGTCTTAATGGAGAACTTTCGTAGAGCTATAGGATTGAAGATGAAAGAAATTAAAGAGGTTTATGAAGGGGAAGTAACTGAGCTAACTCCTGTTGAAACTGAAAATGCGCTTGGAGGATATGGAAAAACTATTTCTCACGTGATTATTGGTTTAAAAACGGTGAAAGGATCAAAACAATTAAAGTTGGATCCTAGTATCTATGAAGGTATTCAAAAAGAAAAGGTTGCCGTTGGCGATGTTATTTATATTGAAGCCAACAGCGGGGCTGTAAAGGTAAATTAAAGGATTACGGGAGATTCAAGAGGGTTGGACGTTCTGATGCATTTGCCACGGAATTTGATTTGGAGGCTGAAGAATATGTGCCGATTCCAAAAGGAGAAGTTCATAAGAAGAAAGAAATTATTCAAGATGTGACTCTACACGATTTAGATGTTGCCAATGCTAGACCACAAGGCGGTCAAGACATAATGTCTGTCATGGGTCAATTAATGAAACCAAAAAAGACTGAAATTACCGATAAATTAAGAAAAGAAATTAATAAAATTGTAAACAAATATATCGATCAGGGTGTTGCAGAACTTGTCCCAGGAGTTCTCTTCATTGACGAAGTAAGTCTTTTCTTACAATTTTATAATAGGTTCACATGCTAGATATTGAATGCTTCACTTACTTAAACAGGGCGTTGGAATCTTCATTGTCTCCTATTGTTATCTTTGCAACTAATAGAGGAATGTGCAACGTTCGGTAAAATAGATTGATTACTTTAATGAAGTGGAACTGAAGACATTCAATCTGCTCATGGAATACCAAGAGATTTGCTTGATCGTCTTTTAATAATAAGAACTCTTCCCTATTCTCGTGAAGAAATTTCAGTCATTATAGAAATAAGAGCTAAAACCGAGGGTCTTCAAGCAACTAAAGAAGCCATGGAATTTCTCGCAGACATTGGTGTTAAAACATCTCTTCGTTACGCCATTCAACTAATGACCCCCGCTAATGTTTTAGCAGATGTCAATGGTCGTGATGTCATTGAGAAAATTGATGTTGAAGAAACTCAATTTTTGTTTCTTGATGCTAAAGAATCTATGGCTCGCGTTAACGCTAATTTTCTTAAATAAATTTAACAATTATTACCCCATCCTCAGCATTTTGATTGTTTATTGTATTTTACCAAACCCTAGTGACTAGTACTTTAAAAATTAAAGGAGTTGGAGCAACAAGAAATATTTATCCATTGAAATCTTGTGTCAAAAAATAGGTTCGAATTTTCTATGAACAAGGTTTCTAGGTTTTTTGGTAAATGGCGGAGGTTTTTCTAAAATGCGTCAAAGAAGGTGGCAGACTACGCGTACGTATTATTTCTCCGGGCTATTACAATGATGCGAATTGCCAATTTCCCAGGGCGATTCGCCAAGAAGGAAGGTATTTTAGTGTCCCCAGAGAAAGCATAACTCTTTCACAAACAGCTTCTTGCTATTTTTATAGAGTTCGAGATCCTATCACAGTTCTTGACGAGGCTCCGAATGTTTCACGCGGAAGGAAAAAGAAACCAACTATTAAGAAAGACAAGGTTGATGAAACACCCAAATTTGAAAATATTGAAATATTTACAGATGAAAATGAGAAAGAGTGTGTTATTTGCTTGGATACTGAAAAGGAAGTGGTCTTTATTCCTTGCGGTCACTACTGCTCATGTTTGGCATGCGCTCAGAAATTAAGTCCTTCAAAATGTCCCATGTGCAGGACTGCTATTAAGCATACTGTTGATCCTGCGGACATTAAATAAATTTTGCATAAGATGAAAGTGAATGTCAAGATCTATTTTTAGATTTTCAACTGAAATATTCTATTAGTTATTTTTAGAATGTACATCTATTCTTAGAGGATAGTGCAACCAGCCTCCAAGTGGAAACACATCCATTTCTTTAATGCCTGTTGACGCTGTAGACAAACTAAGAGTTCGAATGGCTTATGTATCACTTAAAACCGGAGCAAAAGTGCCAAATTCACCAAAAATGAGTCTGCTGAAAGCGTCAATAATAAACCGATATCTAAAAGGAAGTAAACGGAAGCATTCAAGTGTTAGTGCACCAACAAATAACCAAAAGAAAATGCGTATTGCTATCATTTAATTCAAAATTTACAATAAAGATTTATGCGTTGTTAGTAATCTGCAGATTCATTTTTGATACCTGAATTAAGTAATTCTTGAGCGAGTGTTTTCTTTGGTGGAGGACCGCAAGGTTGAATCATTTTATCGAGTAGATTTAGACGAGTTCTTTCGATACTTTCGTTTTCTGCGATTGAAAAATATCTAAGCAAGTTTTGATGACTGACAAATGAAGCCAAAGAGTCTCTATGTTGAGTGTTTAGCCATTCGCTATTTAATATACGAGAGAGTGTTACTATTTGGTGATATCTGTATTTCCAGTGCCGTGGTACTTGGAATGTACTAAATAAAATGTGTTGAAGAATGTTACAGTGTTCCATTTGCGAGTATAAGTGAGTTCTTGTCTGTTCCATTTTGTGAAATTCAGGAAACAACCCTTGTAAAGTCGCGTTGAAATGGTGGATACGATTGACTATGAGGGTGTGTATTATTATGGAAAGGATGGATCAGTAATAATTTTGAAAAAAGAAGATAGGTGTCTGGAAAAATAAAGTTTGCAGAATCGGGTTTAGCATTTAAAGATTCTGGTTCAGGGAGTATAACAACAGTTGATTTGACGCAAATGAAGCGATTGGTTTGGTTGCGCAGTGCGAGGGACTATCAAATCCGAATTATTTGTGAGGAAGGAATTTACAAATTTGATGGATTTCCGAGGGATGTAATTGTGATTAGGGTGTAAGATAGGCGTATGAAGAGATGAAAGAATTTGTGAAGAGGTGGTATGATAAGCCATTTGAAGTTCAAGAGTTGAGTGTGAAGGGGTATAACTGGGGACAGACAGAGTTTCAAGAGAATGCGATAACGTTTAATGTTGAGGGAAAGACTATGTTTGAGATTCCCGTGGATCAAGTCTCGAATGCCGTTGTGGCAGCAAAGAATGAAATTTCGGTTGAAATGCATCAAAGTTCCAAGAATAAAAAGGGAGATCAATTAACTGAGATAAGGTTTTATATTCCAGGGACGGTTCAAATAGATGAAGATACAGAAGAAGCAGCAGCTGATGTAAAATGATTGTGAGGGTAGCAATTTAGGTGTTTTATAAGAGATTGAAGAGTTTGGCGGAATTGAGTACGAAATCAGGAGAGAAGATTGTAACGTAAGAGATGGATGTGTTTTGTAATGAAAGGATATCAGATATTCAATGCGTGACGCCAAGAGGAAGATATGAGTTTGATATGTTTCCAACGTTTCTTAGATTGCGAGGCAAGAGTTATGATTATAAGATTATGTATTCTAGCATTGTAAAGTTATTTTTGTTGCCAAAGCCTGATGATATTCATATAAATTTTGTGATAGGGTTAGATCCACCGATTAGACAAGGGCAGACTAGATATCCATTTTTTGTTCTTCAATTTGCAAAAGATGATGAGATGGAATTGGAAGATTTAAATTTTGATGAAAAAATGAATCAAGAAAAATTTGAAGGAAAATTACGAAATAGATATGAGGGGCCATTTTATGAGATTGTTTCACTTTTAATAAAAACTTTGTCTCAAAAAAAGATTACGGTGCCAGGATCTTATCCAACATCTTCAGGAATAAAATGTTCAATGAAAGCAAGTGAAGGAACTCTTTATCCATTGGAGAGATCATTTTTGTTTATTCCAAAGCCTACAATATTCATGCCACATTCTGACATTAGTTCAGTTGAATTCTCACGTGTTGGTGCAAACACTTCTGCGAGATCTTTTGATCTTAAGATTACAATGCGTTCTGGAATTGAATATCCATTCTCTAATATTTCAAAAGAAGAATATTCAGCCCTTCAATCATTTTTAATTGAAAAGAAGATTAAAGTTAAATCTGCATTGGAATATGAAGAAGTGCCAGGGTATGCTCAAGAAGAATACGAAAGTGCCTCTGAAAACTCTGCAGCCCCTGAAGGATCCGATTCTTCTGGTATCAATTTTTATTTTCTTTAAGTTTTAGAAGATGAAGATTTTGATGGCTCAAAGAGTCAATCTGACGTTGCTGAAGAATTCGACGCTGAATATGAATCAAACTCTGAACAAGAAGGCGAAGAAAAAGAAAACAAAGATGAAGAAGATGAAAACAATGAAACTGAAAAAGAGAAAAAGAAACCAAAAGTAGAAAAACCCAAAAAAGAAAGAAAACCAAAATCTGAAAAGAAAAAAGATGATGGCGAAAAAGAAAAGAAAAAGAAAAAGAAAAAAGAAGGCCCAAAGAAGGCACTCAGTGCTTACATTTATTTTGTTTCTGACATGAGAGCTAAAATTAAAGCTGAAAACCCTTCTGCTTCTTTCACTGAAGTTGGTAAATTGGTTGGGCAAAAATGGACTTCCCTCTCTTCAACTGAAAAAGAAGTAATTTCATTTTCTTCAATTTTATAGAAATACGAAGAATTAGCTAGAAAAGATAAAATTAGATACGAAAGAGAATTGGAAGAATTCAAAAAGAAACAAACTGAAACATCAAATGATTCAACCGTCATGATTATTGATGAATAAATAATTTACTCTAACATTAAGATATTACATTAAGATATGACATTAAATATTACGTATATACTGTATATACTCATTCTTTATTCTAACCAGTGCTAAAATTAGAAATACTCCGCAATTAATCCGCTCATGGACCTTGAAACTGTCATAACAATCACACAACAAGTAAGTCTTGTTAATGGCGTCTTTTTCGCATCATTCGTCGTTGGTACTTGCCTTCTCATTATCACTCTCGCAATATCATTCGGCAAAATGATTCCCCTCACATACATCACAATCGTCCATTACGTTCTCTCATTGATCAGTGCATTCATTCCTTTTCTTTTAAACATATTTCCTTCCACAGACTGCAAGTCTCTGCCAGTTAGCTGCGCATTCTACTACATTTCAAAATGCATCGCTTGGTATGTCTCTGGTCTCAGATTAAATGCTCTATACAACTATGACAATCGAATCGTCAAAACTACGCAAGTGCTCTTTGCCCTAAACGTCATTTTCGGTATTTGCTTCTGCTCCTTTGTAGTCCCCTTCCGTCCAGTCCCCTTCCAATGTGCACCCGTCATTGATCAAACATGGAACTATATTCAAAGATTTGTTTTGCTGTTTTCAGATCTATATGTCATTGTAATGTACATGAAGAAATGGAAGAAGCTATCAAATATCGCATCTACATTAAGCAATTCAAACAACAATACATTTGCAAAACAAATTCTCGCTATTGTGTTTCAGACAGGAGTCCTGCACACTCTTAATGTCGCCTCATTTGTACTCAATCTCTTTATATTTCCAGAAGGCCTCATGTATGTGTTGATTGTGTATATCGTTCAAATATTAACCGATGTTATTACATTTTTGATTTATATTAAATCGAGAAGAGAAGATGGAACTTCAAGTGAACTGGAATCCAAGAGAAAGCACACATCAACGGCACATAAAATTACAAATATAAAAGCTTCGGCGCCCATTTCCTAGTAATAAATTAATGTTGCCTCTGGCCCTCTTGCCACTTTTTGATATTTATAGAGTTGGAGATTTTANCTAATATAAAAGCTTCGGCGCCCATTTCCTAGTAATAAATTAATGTTGCCACTATTCACGTTTTTATGATATTCTTAGAGATGGAGATTTTAGAGATCGTAATACTGTAATAGATTAGTGTCATTGAAATTCATTTCACAGCCGAACAAAAGGCATTCATATTAATTATATTAAGTTATTTGAACCAATGATCGTGCAAATCGGTTACAAATTTACTAATGAATTCTTTAAGAAAGATTAAGTGCCCATTTTTGTGCTGCCTGGACTAAAAAAAGAAATACTCCGCATTGTCCCGCTGATGGATCTTGAAACTGTCATAACGATCACACAACAGGTAAGCCTTGTGAATGGTGTCTTTTTCGCATCATTCATTGTTGGTATTTGCTTTCTGATAGTTACGTTGGCAATATCAATTGGTAAAATGATTCCTCTCACATACATCACAATCGCCCATTACGTTCTATCCTTGGTAAGTGCATTCGTTCCTTTCCTCTTAAATATCGTGCCTTCTACAGATTGCAAGTCTCTGCCTGTTAGCTGTNAAGAGGGTAAAAACGCATTTTATTTTGGAAAAATACACACTGCGTTTTTTATAGGGAAATAATGCATATAGAATCAGGTAATTAAGCACAAGAAAGGAGGAAAATGACAAAAAATGTCCAAAAGTGTTTACAAATTGGAAGGAATAACATGGACAAATATTAAAATGAAGATAAAATAATGAAAATGTACAAAGCTTGCTGTAACAATCAAAAGCAAGAAACGTTGGGAAATTGGGAAAGAGAATTGAAAAGTCCCAAAAGTGTTTTGAGAACCGGGAAGGAAGGAAAGATGGGAATTGGAAAAAATTGCAAATTAAAATAACTTTTGACTATTTTTTTACTAATTCGAAAATAATAGCTTGGGAAGGAAGTAATTGTAAAGATGTAAATATGCTTAAGGAAATAAATGTAATTTATGTTATACTATGTTCAACGATATTCTGAGAATTCCTTAACAAAATCACTGAAATTTCCAATTGTTTCAATGATTCCATTCACTTCAACAACCAACTCCCTACCTCTTCCAGACTTCTTAAAAGCACTGCACAAACCAATGTTCGCAAGCTTAGAAATGATGCGTGCAATGTCCTCTGATCCAACCCTTCGAAATTGTCTAGTCATTGCTGTTTTGCTTATGAATATGTTTTCGTTTTGATACTCTTTAAGAAAATAGTTTAGCATGGCTACAATAACTTTATGCATTTTAGATTGTTCTTCCCTTGGAAGACCTGGAATACTGGGTAAATCTCTCACGCTATCAATAAGAAAGTCATTGCTTTTAGTGACAATGTCTAATAATGATTTAGCTGCAGCAACGTCTCGCACTGTTATTGTTAATGGAGTCGTTGTGCAATCTTTGCAGTTCAAGCACAGACCAAATGTTTCTACTAAATGAATTACCAAGATAAAGGCAAATAAGAAATCACGGGATTTAGATACTTTGGACGCCTTTTCATGATCCGTATAACATTTTCGCTCATCAGCCAGTCGATAGTATGAATCCAAGAAAGCCAAAGTCAATTTTTCGTCTAAATCAAGAACCATATTTAAAGCGGCTTCATTAAATTCTTCTATCGGACTTATGTTTGTTTTAAACAGAAAGGAATACAACGCAATGAAGAGCTGTCCCAACTCATTACTGACATCCGACAGTGATTCATTGAGAGTCATTTGGTATTTTAAGGTAGTCTGCTTGGGTTCTGGAAAAAAGAAAACAAACCTATTAAAGAACCCATCGCTGTCATCTATCATAAAGTACACAAAAGATTACTCAAAGATTGTGCAAACGCTTTAATAAATGGATGTGGCTGTATATATCCATGTATTGATATATATGGCGATGTTGCCGCCACTTCTCCTGAAAGACATTTTTTATTAAACCCAACTCCATTCGCTAACGACAACAATGTTGAACGAAGTTTTGAATCACACCCTGATGAATTTAATACTCCACATCGTTTAAAGAGATACTCCAATTCATCTTCCATCACTACTAAGTTTTCATTATTATTTTTGATTGATAATGCCTTTTGTAAGTATTCTGTCGAAAAAAAATTGAGGACTTTCTCTTCATTGAATGTCTTTTCCACATGACTAAGTGCATTGGCAAACAATTTAAACCCGCTAGACTTATTTCCGCCCCTGAGTAACACGCAGCAGGTCCAGATGGACACTTTCCCCAAGCCTCGACGACGTCCCACTTTCAAATGTATGGCTTTGGCAATAGCAGGTGTCAGTGCNGCAAAACAAATTCTCGCCATTGTATTTCAAACAGGAATCTTACACTCTCTAAATATCGTCACATTTGTACTANGGAAGCAAATGTGAAGTGCAATTTAGGGCCACGTCATGTCTAAAATGTGGCCAAATAAAAGTTGAAAAAAATTCCTTAAAACATTTTCCGGCCACCGAGGGTGATGATATTATGGTTTGTAAAGGACTCTTTACAAGTCGTAAGCTGGCGTATATAAAAGAAAATTTAGATGCAAAACCAAAAGATTTATATAGAGAACTGCAAGCCCATTTTTCGGACATTGATTACTTTCCAACAAAATTAGAAGTAATAAACAAACGTAAATACATTAAAAAGACTCAAGGTATATATATTTTTTATTACACATAGATGATGAAAATAGCAACTCAATAGAAACTTGCAGACAAATTATTACTGGCGGAACTAAAAACATCAATACCATGAACGACTTGGAATATCAAAATTTCCCTGATGATTCTGTTTTATGNGTTCCAGAATTTGCGTATAATTTTTTCCGTTGACAAATACTGCAACTCTCGATCTGGCTCAAAACTGCGGTTTTTGGCCAAAATTTTTGATATGTTATCGTGACATTATTTCTTACCCGAGTTTTGGAAGCGGTTTGAATCGCCCTTAACAAAATAGAAAAAACTTCGCCAATTGATAGTTAAAATATACTTTTATTACATAATTATTATTTTAGAAGGATTTTGAAATCAATTGATATGGGATATGGCATGTTCGTAGAGTCAACGGATTGGATTTATAGCCTATATAAATGGAGAGGGAGAGGTAACATTTGGAAAGGGCACTGAAAATGACCATTTTATGGTTTGCCTTTCTGCCAAGGGACTGCTAAAGCCCTACAAGGAATCTTTACGATTATTAAAAACAGTAATTTTACATGTAGACGAAACTTGGCGACTTACTAATATTGATTTCGTAGTAGTTGCGTTTGGTATAATATTTTTTCATATTTACATAATTTTAGGTATCTCAGACATAAGTGGTCATTTTCATTCCATAGCGTTGTCTTTGCAGTCACATTTCAAAGAATCGGACTATCTTCTTTTATGGCATGCATTGGAAGCTTTATTCAGAAATCTTTAAAGATACCATTTCGACCTGATTATATAATGGCTGATGCAGCCCCACAAATAGGTTCCAGCATTAGAAAATATTTTACTGGAGATCATGTGCCAACCTTGTTAATGTGTTGGTTTCATGTGGTAAAAAATGTGAAAGAACATTTGCAATCAAAAGTAATTTATATTGTTTCTTACATAGTGAAAATTGATGAGATTACAAAAAAAATTGTATTGACTCAAATGCGAAATCTTCATTTTACTCGCAATGAAAAAGAATGGCAGAAACATTATTTTGCCCTAAAAAAATCTCTTAGAGCCAAACCCTCTGTTTGGCTTTATCTAGAAGATCAATGGTTTACAGGCAACAGCACTAACTGGTATCTTTACGCTTGGGCGTTGCAAGAACCAATAACTCTAATGAATCCTTTAATGAAAGACTGAAACGATATGTTAACAGGAAAAGACAAGGTCTCAAACATACTTTGGAAACGCTTGTTATTGTTATCCATGATTACTGTCAGTGTGAAAGTCGTCCATTCTTACGAAGCTATGCTACGGATGAAGGAAGAAGGAATGTTGAAGCCGCCGCGAGAAAAGAATTTCAACATTACACGATACAGCGGCAACGAGGTTGTTATATTTATTAATTAAGATAGGGAAAAATGAAGTGTTTAAATTGTCGCGCAATAACGACTCAAAACGAACATACATTGTATCTCTAAAGCCGGTGCATTGTTCTTGTTTGCGCTTCCTGGCTTATGCTGTTTGCAAACATATAATAATTGTATGTGAAAAAGGCAATTTTTTTATTGAAAATATTCCACGCATAGGAAGGTTTGTAAAGCAGGCTGAAACCAGAAAAACATCTGCCTCACCGAAACAGGTTAACAGAGGGCGTCCACATAAACGCCCTCAATAAAAAGCATTCAATATTTTCACATTTTGTTGTTACCATTATCTTTCCGTAATTTTACTTCTCTCCATCTGTATATGTCTTTACCTTCTTTCCCTCTTTCCCTCTTTCCTTCCTTCCTTTTTTCCTTCCTTCCCTCTGTCATTCTTTCACTCTTTCACTCTTTCTCTCTTCTTTCTCTCTTTCCTTCTTTCCCTCTGTCCTTCTTTCCCTCTTTCCGTCTTTCCCTTTTTCTATCTTTATTTTTAATGTTTACCACATTCCTTTCTATTCTTAATACATCTTTTTGTTTTTCCCTTTTTCTTCTCTATTCTTAATATTTAACTCTTTTCCTTCTCTATTTTTAATATTTAACTCTTTTCCTTCTCTATTTTCAATATTAACCTATTTTTGTTTTTACCTCTTTCCTCTCTTCCTTCCCTCTTTCCTTCTTTATTTTTAATGTTTACCGTTTTTCCTTCTCTATTTTTAATATCAAACTTCCCTCTACGTTACTATTTATTATTGTCCTCTATTTTCAATTTTCAAGTTTTCTAACAACGGCGATTCCTTTTCCATTTTTTCATTACGCATTTTGCACATAAATCGGGTAAAAATAATAAATGTTTTTTTATACTATTCCTTTTTCTTTTTTCCAAAATAAAATGCTTTTTTACCGGCACCCTTTTACATGTTGGGGCACCATCAACAACCGTTCTCACAACAACAACTTCTTCAAGTGTTCGTGGTGTCTTTTCTATTCTAAAAGAATTTTATAGTCACCGCGTAATATTATTGTATACCCACATTATAGAATTTGATTGATCTTATTTCCAATGAGTCTCGACAAACTTCGTGTTCCGAGCAGCGTCGCCCATTAGAGCCCTTCTTAATACCTACGACGTCAATTTTAATACTTTTATTTATCCACAATCCTTCTGACGAGTTATAAAGATTCTTTTTTGTGTTTTCCAAAACGTACAATCATTGACAAGGGTTACGACTATGTTACGCCACAATTTGTGTCGCAAATCTTTTTAACAATTCTGTTTTGAAAATTGTATATGACTATTTCAACCTAAATTGGTTGAGAACTAGAAGAACGCGTAAGCGCTCCAATTTGTAGCAAAAATGTTTTTGGTACGCTAGAAAGCGGTTACAAAGAACTTGGCAATTAATAAATTCCCATGTCATTCAGGGCCAAACCAGATACGAAGCCTCACGAAATAGGCCCAAAGTGGAGAACTCCACCCACTGGGTTAATTTGGTTCGATAGCACTTTAACCAAAGCTGGCAAATAGAAGGAATGAGTACGCGTAGAGTCCATTCAAGCTCGGGCATTATTTCCTAAGAGCAAAAGATGGGTAGAGGAACTTTACTGGGATTAGCGTTTTCACCATGTTGAACTGGATAGTTCACGGCACAATGATTCCATCCCTGTCTAGAAGTGCTTCAGGGATTTCTTCAACTCTGACATTTTCGAATGGCAACTAGTGCAACAAGTTTCGTTCTACGTTTTGGTATGAACATCCTGCGGTTTTCAACTGCTTTAGCGGTGTCCATTCAGGGCAAGGTCTTCTTCGTCTTCGACATAGTCTCAGTTGCCATTGCGTCATCCGCAACATAATGATTAAGCTCCCTTTCGGTAGGTAAGAATTTTACTGATACCAAAATAGAAAACGTAGAATTGGGAGAAGGTTAGCTGATCCTTTTGTTAACGCAACTACCCTGGTTGATATCACTAGGCCTTATAAGAATTTTGAAATTCAGATATTCCTCTCTCGGTAAAAACGGTCGCCATCTATATCTATTTCTTGGTATATTGGGTGTTCTAAGTTCATAGACCAAATTTGAGGAGCCTCGGAAGCAAAAATGGTTTATACACACAGACACACAAACTATTTGATAAACCCCTGGTCAAAGATGTAAATCCCTTAAAGGCCTGGTAGGACTAGCCGGCGTCGACGCCTTCAAATTTTCCAAATAGCAAAAGCGTAAATGTAAAAGCGGTAACCCCGGTAGAAGTACATGAAAAAAGAAAGACCGAAAATAGTGATGATTCGGAACCCGAAAAAAGACTAAACTGTTTGTTTAATATTAGGAAAACATAATGCCAAGGGCCGAGTGGTCTAAAGACATGGACATTGAACTAGTATGTAATCGATATGAAGAGTCAAACATCAAAAATGTATTTCTAAAAGCTCCAAACACACACAATAGAAACCAAACCTTATTACTTTGACAAGAGCTTTAAATCTTACGTGGGTCATTATTGACACCAAAACAGGTGACAAATAGACTTCATTAGCTCAACAAGAATTATTTGGCACCCAAAATGAAACCGGAAACAAAGCTTTACCGCGAAAAATTCACTTTGGGAAATGATGAAAACTGTCTTTCAGTAACTGATAGGGTTAGGAGGAACAATTTTTGCCGATAGCATGAGTAATGCGCACACAGTAGCTGATGTAAATTTTAGTGAGTCGCATGACGAATCTGGACTTTTGAAGAATATAAATGAAATGTTTAACACTCCGACCGCTCAATAAACTATTCCATCAATCCCATTATCATCGTTTAAAACGGCAATGAGTAACATTGACAAGTTAACCGATGTTTTTGTTCAATCATCTGAAAGACTNCAGTGCCACTTGACGCCGCTAAAACAACAAAGGCCAAGTCGTCGTTAATAGTATCAGTCGTGTTAATGTCATTAATTAAACCTTCAACATTCTTAAATTCGGGCTCGTCTCGTAACTTTTTGCCTATTTCCAAATACTTTAAATATTCAGAATCCTTTTTGTATCCATGAAAATTCACTAAGAACAAGTTTTTGTAATGATTTTACCTATTATTCCTTCTTGATCTTCTTGAGCTTTAAGTTGTGCTTCTAGCTTCGTGTTTTCTTCTTCTAGAGCTTTAAGTTTTGCTTCTAGCTCTTCAACTTTGGCTTCTTCTAGTTTTTCTTTTTTAGCTTTAAGTTCTGTTTCAAGCTCTACAAGTCTTGCTTGTAGTTTGCGCGATTTCGGCTTTTTGGTGGATTGTATGGAGAGCTCATCCTTTCCTTTTCTTTTGGAAACACCCCGTGTTTTCATTTGACAAATGACAGGGGTATAATTTTTTATATTTAAGGTAGCAAGGTTCAGAAATATGATTTTGGCTTCCTCGCCAAAATCCACTTTGTAACATAACTGCATTACTTCACAAGAGACATCTAAAAATCCCATGGTTTGTCAAGTCGTTTGTTAGCATAACTAATCAACTTTAGATTTCTAAAGGTAATTCCATAGAAAAGTATATGCCCACATAGAGAGGTAATATCCTGAATTGTCCAAATTCTATGGCATTTGATTAACAAAAGTTTCAGAAAACATGTTTTGAACGTGATTTTAGATTGGTCTTTGTCAATGTCTTGTTCTTTCGTTCACGTCGCCCAATTCAGAATTTGGCGAGGCTAAATAAAATGAACTAAATAAACTATTTAGTATTTAATATGCAAAACTAATTTTATTCTGGACAGGTTAAAAATTTTTTGTCGACCGAAATTGGTCTGAGGGGGGCCCTTCACTTTCACTTGAGCTAGTGGTGGCATTGATTTCAGGAACAATGGCGTCCCCATTTATCTTATCTAAAACTTTTGTATGCCCATTAGTTAATAGATTGTCTTCACTCTCGTTTTCAATATCCGACACTGACTCAGTTTTACAATTGATTTCCATAGTTAATGAATAAACGCAGTATACTACACAAAACGCCAGAAATGCTTCAATAGAGAATAATATTAACACAAAAAATGTTGCAGTTGTGTATTTCCAAAAGTACATATAAAATCTTATGAATTGGCAGTTTTCTGTGTACCTTAACCCAGTAAATAAGGCATCGAATCTGATAAAAGCTTCATAAATCTGGATATTGGGATCCAATATAGTAATATTGACCTTAGTGGCACTTGAACTCTAAATACCACAAAATGATTTAATTACAATAGTGTCTTTGTACCCATTAAAAGATGTCACAATTAAAGTTTCCTCTTCTTTCTTGAAATTAAAGATATATAGCATTCCAAAGAATGCCGTCTTGATTGTTTTAACCAGCAGTGATTCATATCTTAACAAGGCGGGTTTCGAACATGATGCTATTAATTCATCTTTAGCATTGAGTAGATCTACTTTGATCATAAAATTACCCATGCCCACGTTAACAGGACTAGTTGGCAATAAAAGTTCTAGAGAAATGTCGTATGGCTGATTTGTAGTTAAAATATTGCCGAAATCTAGTGTGTAGAATGGATCGTTAATCCTCTTTGCACTATTATGTAAATTTGTGATAATTACTCNAAACCTGATTTCGGAATCTCAAAGGAATTTAAATGAAGCCATGTATGCCCTATTTAATACGCTTGATTGTATTGTGAAGGTAGGAAATAAAATAATTTATGTATTTAGTTTTTGTGCTTGGAACAATTTTTTTAATAGAATTACGTTTACTCTCGGCAATTCTATGTCGAATATTTTTATGAACAATATCTGCTGGCTGGCGTGTTATCAGAGTAAAACACATTGTCAAAATTTTCTTCCAAAACTGTATTGTCTTTAAAGTCAACTTGTGCAGGGTTACAAAGCCCCAACGATTTTAGCCATCTCACGAAAACTGTTTTAATTTAATGGCATTTATAACTTTTGCCATCTATTTTTGAAGTCTTCATAGGCACATTCAATTACGATTCTTGTGTTAGTATCGTAATGATTGTACAAAGATATTACTTTGCAATCAATTTCAGGATATGGAACAAGCAATTCAGGTTGCAAAGCGTATCCTGCGTCACTTAAAATGTGAAAACCGGGCGGTATAATACAATTTGCCCGATCACCAAATATGCTTCGATTCCACAATAATTGGTCCGTATGACTACCTAACTNCTAAAAAGTAAAAACCGGGTGGTATAATACAATTTGCCCGACCACCAAATATGCTTCGATTCCACAATAATTGGTCATTATGACTACCTGACCGTATTGATATTGCCATTAATCGTCTTTCATGGTCACAAATCCCTTGCATATTTAGAGCTGTAAAATTTTTGCCAAAATACCATCCTTCAAAGTCTTTTGAACGATCAATGGGAATTAGGGTGCCATCTATAGCACCAACTACCCCGGGAAAACTTTTTATTTTTTCAAAGCCGTACGCGATTGAAACCTAATGTGTTCCAGTCTGAGGTAACTTAATAATTATGTTTGAGATTTTATATAGTACATTTACGACTTGATTCACGTAATGTACAGCACTATATTTGCTTATCCCATAATGCCCTGCAACCTCTCGAAAACCACTCAAGCTGCTTAACAATGTTAACGTGATCGGCCAAACGAAAATCAATGTCACGTGTTGAATTGTGATNGGTATAATACAATTTGCCCGATCACCAAATATGCTTCGATTCCACAATAACTGGTCATTATGACTACCGGAACGTATTGATATTGCCATGAATCGTCTTTCATGGTCACAAATCCCTTGCATATTGAGAGCTGTAAAATTTTTGCGACAATACCATCCTTCAAAGTCTTTTGGACGATCAATGGGAATTAAGGTGCCATCTATAGCACCAACTACCCCGGGAAAACTTTTTATTTTTTCAAAGCCGTACGCGATTGAAACCCAATGTGTTCCAGTCTGAGGTAACTTAATAATGGTGTTTGAGATTTTATAAAGAACATTTACGACTTGATGCACGTAATGTACAGCACTATATTTGCTAATCCCATAATGCCCTGCAACCTCTCGAAAACCACTCGAGCTGCTTCAAAATGTTAATGTGACGGCCAAACGAAAATCAATGTCGCGTGTTGAATTGTGATGAGGCAGAGAATTTACTTCGCACCAACTTATGGAAATCTTTTTGAGCACACATTGAAAGGAGTGATATGATAGCCTTAAATTTCTTTTGTACCAAGCATCGTACGCTTCATTATTCATTACTTGCTGCCACAATTGGTTTGGTACAGTGAACCTTTCTATCGCTTCACTAGGTAAAATACGCCCATCCAAACTAACTAAAACAATAAGAAAATACAAAAAAAGAATATTTTGATGTATTAAGAGGCAAATGGCGGTATTTTGGTTCATATTGCGTCGTGACTTTCAAAAGCGACAAGGGGGATCTTCGCCAATTGGTGACAAAAAAGCGACGACATTTTAAGGAAATTTCATAAATTTTTTNTTTGGAAGATCAATGGGAATTAGGGTGCCATCTATAGCACCAACTACCCCAGGAAAACTTTTTATTTTTTCAAAGCCGTGCGCGATTAAAACCCAATGTGTGAGTTCGCACCAACTTATCGAATTTGTTTTGAGCGCACATTAAAAGGGGTGATATGATAGCCTTAAATTTCTTTTGTACCAAACATCGTACGCTTCATTATTCATTACTTGCTGCCACAATTGGTTTGGTACAGTGAACCTTTCTATCGCTTCTCTAGGTAAAATACGCTTATCCAAACTAACTAAAACAATCAGAAATTACAAAAAAAGAATATTATGATGTCGTGACTTTCAAAAGCGACAAGGCGGGTCCGCGACGGCGAAAAGGCGACGACATTTTAAGGAAATTTCATAAATTTTTGACTGCGCCCTCGCCGCAAGCCGCGATGGTTTTTATCTCCTACCAGCGGTGCTTAAAATGGTATTAGCTCAACATGTTTCTGAAGTCCGGGTCGTAAACTCCCCGTCCGATAATGATAATTACACAATATTAAGTCATCATTAACTCGTTAAGTTAATTGTATTGTATTAGTAGGCGCTAAGTGTCATTGCAAGTCGTTTCCATAGCATACGGGTTAGTACTGTTTTAGACAAAATCGTCGTATTTCAGTAACTTAAATTGAATCTACTTAATTATTTAATAAGCAGTTGAACTGTGAATAAAAATAGACCATTAGGGTCACCAATTATGATCTGTACTATTTTCGGTCTAAATGGTGAAATAATGTAATTATTTTATTTTCGTTTTCAACTACTATTTCCCTGTCTGCCCATTCCAGAGAGGAAATTTTGAGCCCTTTATTAGCGGTAACTTTATGCATTACATATTCATAAGAGCAGGATTATTCATTATATTATTTAACATTTCAGGGTTATTCAAAATATTTGACACCTATAGAAATAAAATCTGTATTTTACCTGTGGATTGTTCAATAATCCGGAAAGTGAGGGATTATTCAACAGGCCTTCAAGAGGGTTAGTTGAGGGAGATCTATTAAATATGTTGTAGAGATTTACTCCGACGTACTCTCGTTTTGATTTCTATTAATTGTTTGCAATTTACTTTCTGCTTGCGCTAATGCATTCTTAATATTTTCATTATTTGGGTCAAAAGATAAGGCTTTTTTGTAATTTTCCACGGATTTCTCATAATTGTGTAGTTGCAAGAATGCTAGTCCTAACCGACTATACGCCTTGGTGTAATTCGGATCAATTTTTAACGCCTGATGGCAATCCTCAATAGCTTGGTCATACTTTCCTTGTTGGCTGAGTGCAGCGGCCCTGATTACCATATTAGAAACTATTTACCTATTGCCAAAGTAAATAGCGCTTTTGGGATAAAGTCCAATTGCTTCGGTATAGAGTTTTATGGCTTCTTCGTAGCATTTCTCAGACAGCTTGACGTTCCCTTGCGCTTTTAATTCCTCCGCTTTTTTCATTTTTAATTCTTCTTGTTCCAAGTTGAGCTTTTCCCTTTTTTCCATAAAAACCTTAAATATATTCTCTAGAGTAACGGATGAGGTATGGTATTTGTCGAAATCTTTATTAAAATCAATGTTGAAGGCTTCAGAGATACATTCCCCTGCCACTACATTTGTTCAGTGACTCCAAATTACCTTTGAGGGCTTCCACTTTTGTGCTTGGAATTTTTTCGCCCTCAATACAAGTTTTAAAGTATTCTAAAATTGAGAAGGCCAAGAAACGATCGTTTTCACTCATTTCCAACTTTGACGACATTTACGAAAATTGAGAACAAAAATGATGGACACTATCTGTACACAGCTAAAAACATTCAAGGGCATGAACAAACGAGTTGTAAATATTTTATTTTCATAGTAGTAGCTTATGACTCAAATCCTTTCATTCCTTTTGGTTGTGTCATCAGCTTTTATGATGTGGAAGACAATCGGTTTGGCCACCAACACTGCAACTCCTATCGTTGTTGTATTATCGTAATTTAACAGCTCTTTTTTAAATAGTGAGTCCATGTCGCCTGCTTTTGAAAGAGGTGATATTCTTTTCTTGTCGATGGCCAACAGGCCTTTAGAGCACGGGGACATTGTAGTGTTTGAACTTAAAGGAAAAGACATTCCTATTGTACATAGATTAATGCGTATTCATCAAAAATCAAATTCAACTACATTGACGATATTAACGAAGGGTGATAATAATAGCGTAGATGACAGAGGTATTATCCATTTTTATAATAATTTAAGTTCTTTACAGAGAAGCAGTACCATCTAAAAATTGGCTCAAGAGAAAAGAAGTCACTGGAAGAGTATCTGGGTAAGAGTATTGATGTTTGTAAAAGAAGTTATTTACCTTATCTTGGTTATATTACAATTTTAATGAACGAAAATCCCAAAGTTAAATACTTGGTTATTGCTATAATTGCATTCTTTGCAATTTTGAAAAGAGAACAAGAATAAATCCATATTTATTTACGGCGTTAAAGTATTTGCATTATTTATTATTACATATTTTCACAAGGCATACTTCGAAATTTCGGTTGGACCTCAAACTGGTGTATGCATTTACACAGGCAAGATCAATATAGACATCTAAAGGCCCTATTAGAAACGGTAAATTTGGTTAATTTAATGTCTATATAGTCAAATTCAGCTATATTTATCCATGGTAAAGAAGGTGTTGGAAAATTGGAAGTAATAAAGAAAATAATGGACGAACGGGACGATACCTATTTATATGTTGATATATGGGATTGTTTCACACCTAGAATTTTATTTGATCGCATGTTAAGTCATCTTTTGCCTGAAGATACAGTAAGTTGCGATAATCCATTGGATTTTGCTTCTATTTTAAAAAATCAACAAATTGATAAAAACGTTATCATGGTATTAAATCATGCAGAGAAGTTAAGAGATTGGGATGGTTCGATTTTAACAGCGCTGTTTAACTTGAACAAATTATCGAATCTGAATATAACTATTGTTCTTCTCAGTACTATCGTCTGGGATAGATTTAGATCAAAAACATTTCAAGATCCAATTTTGTTTCATTTTTCTGATTATACTAAAGAGCAGATTATTGATGTTATTTCGGAAGAAATATATTCGTGCAATGATAAATCATATTGTCAAACGGTTGTTAGGCCTTTCGTAGAGTTAATATACGATATATTTCATGCTTGTTGTAGTCAGTTAAAGGAACTTATTTATTTATCTAAACTACTTTTTCCTCATTACATTTATCCAATTCAGCAGGGTATAATCGTAGAATCGGATCGTGCTCGACTGTACAAATGGATTCAGCCGTTTATTAGTCAAAACATCAATAAACTTTACCTTCGTGAAATATCGCTATATCAATTCGACACTAACAGAGATGATATTATGGAAAAATACACTACTAACAGCACAATATCTTTCGCCGGGGATTCTATTGACAATGATCTTTCTGTTTGTTCCAAATATCTTTTAATATCTTCTTATTTGGCTTCATACAACCCCGCCAAGTTGGATGGGAAATATTTCGCCAAGATTGAGGTTCAAAAGAAGAAAGGCGGTGCGATTAGGAAAACTAAAAGTAAGAATAAAAATGATAGATCGAAACTTTTACTTAAAGGCCCGAAATCTTTTGTTCTTGAAAGAATGCTAGGCATTTTCTACAATATTATCCCGGAATCAATCCCTCCCTGTGTTGATGTATTTGAGCAGGTATGAGAGTAATGATATTGCAATATTAGGTTAGAAATTTGGTTTCATTGCGATTCTTGATCCAAATGAATTCTTTAGAGAAAATTGATTGTCTTAAACTAAAATGTAATGTTAGCTATGATTACATCGTCAAACTTTCAAAATCTGTGAATTTTGATATTTCCAAATATTTATTTGATATCTGCTAATCATTACTTAATAAATGTAAATTTTATGTCTAAACTACACAGTCTCTCTGAAAAGTCTTGAAGTGGCTCTTGAACTTTTTTATTCTTTTGAGAGTTTTCAATTTGCATGGGGTTGGACTTAATGGCATCGTACATCTCCTTATCGTGCCTCATGAAATAGTCGGACTTTCTTACATCAACATTTTTCAAATCAAGATTCTTTTGAATTTCTTAAGACTTAAGTTACTTTTCCCACCAACAAATCTTCTATATTTACGGTTGCTTGGCCAATGCAAAGACTTTCCTGGATGGTTCTTCGCAAATCTTGTCATTTCTTCGTCTATACTGTTACTGTCCGGTAAAGTTTGCTTCTTTTTTGTTTTTGAGGCTGATTTAGGTTTTTCTTTTTCTTTTTGCCTTTGTTTCATTATAACAGGAGCTAATGCAGGTGATGGCGTTTCTACACTTTCCTCAATTTCATTATCTACAGGCATGTCGAAAACAGCGTATCTTTTGCGCAAGAGATATATATCTAAACCATCTTATCTGGTATAAATCTAATTCATACTTTCAATCGCTTCTATAGTATCAATATTGACACTTTGGGTTAAAATATAGCTAAAGTCAAGCTCTAAAGGCTCATTATTATTCTTTCTGATTTGAAACTCTTCTGTTATTATATCGATTATTCCTTTCTGAGGAAATACAAACATAACTTCATAAGAATAACATTAACGGCTAATAAGCAATATTACTCGTAATTATCATCTGAAGAAAAGCGTGCATTTAAATTCATTAATCTTGAAAATGTTATTTCTAACTGAAGTTCGTTCATAACTATTAATATTTGACATGTATTGTACTTTGAGCTGCTTCGCTATCGAATGGGACCAACTTTGAATAGTTTACTTCAATATCATCTAAGAATGATAATGATTTGATTTTGGAGCAGACATAGTCCCTGTAAATCTTGCATAGTGAGAAGAAATTTCCCTTTTATTGTGAACTAAAATACATTTTACTTGCAAACAAAGAACCCTTAACTTTTGCAATGAAGATAAAACTTGACAAGTTCTTTCAAGATTATTTAGACTGTTAAAGCTTAGATCTAATGATAGCAAAGTACATGGCAGAGATCCTTCGGGTAGTTCTTGTAATTGGTTTCGTGATAAAAAGAGGCGAGAAATTTTAGTGAATCTGTTAAAGTTCAACATTTTATGGATTCTATCCATAATCTGTTATGTTATATTTTACCCGTTATAGTTTAGACTGAGGAGTACCACATTCAAAGGTACATTATCCAAAGTCGCAATTGAATTGCCATTTAAATATAGTTCTTTAACATTAGACAGGTACTTAAAGTAAGGTGGAATATTTTTGATGTTTTTCGAATCCAAACGCAAACTTTGTATATCCTTAACTAAGAATGAAAGCGGCGTCAAGAAATATTCACTGTTTTGTTTCATTTCTAGCTCTGCTAATGCTTTTCGATGATTTAAAATATCCAAATTACAGCCGAATCCATCCTCATGGCTTGTCGACCATATATTTATCAATTGGGATTGTATACAGGGAACGAGATACAAAATATCATCACTGGACTTTAAAGAATCAATTTTTTTAAAATTCAGATCCTTATGCGCCAATTCCTTGAATTTAACTGCCTGAAATATTTCCTCGATCAATTGTTCCATTTTGTCGGAGAATACTATTAGTTAATCATTCTATATATATATATATCCTATATTTTAATTCTTATTGATAATTTATTTAATTTTTTAGATACGTGCCTTCAAACTCTGATTGCGAATTCTTGGACACAACCAGAAACGACAAAATTCCATTATAGATAGTGAGCATGGGATGATGAAGAACTTCTAGTAGTGTCGTATTAGGGGCCACTTTAAAAAGTTTTTTCTTTGTCATTTTGGAATCCGACCATGCCTCGAAGTAGATATTTACATTATCCACACGGTTCTCAAAGTTTGGATCCCAAGGCGCAGGTTCTGCCAAAATCAAATTCAAGTGGTCTATTCTTAGATAATCGAATTTGTTACCTTGAAAGCAGTCAAGTTCATGAAATCCTTCTATAAAATCTGCTTGCCCAAAAGCAGGGTAAAGAAGAAAAACGGGCCATTTAATATAATCGTCATCTGGGATAGGCTTTGGAATATTTTGATAATCCGCAACAGGAATTGGGCTAGGTCTAATGTCTTGATCATTGGCTAGAGCATAACGACGTTTCTATATTTAGGACTGTTAAAAAATACTGTTAAAAGCTCAAATAGCTTTTTTTCTTGAATATCTGCGTCTTCCATTTTTTTGTGGTGTTCCGTTATTTTTTTGTCGAGGATCGATTGTCGAGCGGAAATCGACTTTAACAATTCAGAAAATTCCTTTGCCGATGAATCTATAGATAATCCGATACTGCATGAATCTTTCGCTTCTTCCAATCTATCAAGTGCCAAGGATGCCACCGCAGAGCGGAACAGAGTCTTTAAGTGATTGGGCTTTCTCTTCAGCGCCTGCGCACAATCTGACAAACATTGCCTGTAATTTTCTGTCGAGAATTTATTTTTATTTTACCCAACTTAAGATTACATGCTGCTCGATTTGCATACAGGGTTGCGTTAAGATCTTCTTTGTCACATTTTTGTAAAATTGCTTTGGAATAAAATTCAGCAGCACTTGCATATCTGCCAAGCTGAAATTCTTCATTTCCCGATCTTTTAAAATTACTAGCCACATCTATTTGCAAGCAAAATACACAAAACTTACCTTCAGGTGTCCCATCATACAGAAGTGATTGGATGGCTAATAATACTTCATTATCTTCAATGTTTTCGGGCATTTTATCCATAAACAATGGGATTTTGTTCAAGCTTTCATAGTATTCTGGATTTTTGGGTGTGTAATTTTTGGTCATGCGTGGCTTGTTCCAAATTTTCTTTACAAAATACCTTGTGTTCTTGAACTTGTTAATACCTGTTAATAAGCTAAATCATTTCAAACGGCAAATAATGCAATTGCTTAAAATTGTTTATTGATATTCTAAGCAGTACATCCTATTGAATACACCGCTTTGATTCATTCCACCAAACATATAGAATTTGTCGTTGCACAAAGTCACATCACAATCTACCAAAGTACCTGGGATTTTATCAGCAAATAAAAGTTCGAATTTAGAAGTTTCTAGTCTAACGTAATAAGAAAGTTTACCTGTATCGAAAAAGAATGTTTCATGGTTGAAGGTCTTTTTAAATTTATCCATGCCTCCGTAAATCATAAATTTCTTTTTGTCTTCATGTTTTTCTATGGAGAAGCCAGCTCGTGCAAGTGGTTTAGGGACATCTATCACCCTCCAAACATAGTTACCTATTGTTTTATAACATGTCCATCTTACGCATGTTCAGTTCATAAAGTGAATCAAATGTGTTATGAGCGTCCATTCCACCAAAAAGGTAAGCCTTGTCTCCCAAGTTTACAAACCCATGCCCAAAGCGAGATTGCGGCGCGTTAGTGGTTTCAACAATTTTCCATCTATTTGTTTCTATGCTTAAAGCTTTTTTGATTTACCAAAATTAAATTGGTATAAATTTTTGTCTTTTATTTCTTCATCTTCTAGATCCGCTCCAAAAGCCATAAATAGATAGTAATCTTTCAACTCAACTCGATGACCAATATTAATAAAATCCTCATTAGATTTGGACGCAAAAATTGTATTCTTCGCCATTCTGGGACTTGGCCATTCCGTACTATCTCTATTGTAAACCTCGCACCATGTACTGTCCTCACAATCAAAAATCCATAAGTCATTTAACAAGGTTTCACCAAGCCCCCCAAATATGATTAAAAATTGACCAATTTGCACAGCACCGTGCTCATAACGTGCTTTCGGCGGGTTCTCAGGCTGTAAACGAAGCCATTCATTCGATACTATATCAAATTGCCATATTTCATTTAGAAAACCTTCCTCGTAACTAGCTCCTCCAAAAAGATATAAATAATTCTTAAAAGATGTTAAAGAATGCCCCACCCTTGGAGATGGTGAATTGCAATTTAAGAGTTGCCACATATTTGAGGCGCAGACAATTTATTATAAAATCGAGCAGCATTTATCGCCATCGAATTGCGATTTTGTATCCATGGGCGCTATTAATAGAGGCTATATTTCATTACATTGGGGTCCATTGATATCGTTTGCCTTAGGTACTAAATGTACTGTAATGTATTTCTCATCTTGCTTTGTTAGACCTTTGTAAAGTAATATTTATACTTACTATTAATTATTTCATTATCGTCTAAAAACTTTCCTTTATGTAAAAATCTAATATTTGAAGCTCCTTCAACTTTAGTTTCATTCCAATCTTACAACTACTGCATCATTACGTTACCTTTTGGCCATGCTTCATATACAATACTCTTAATCTCTAAAATACTTTTGTTCTCAGGGATAGAAAAATCATTCGTTTTCCCATTGGATAAAAGGACGCGCAATTGAATCGACATCCTGAAAATTCAAAAATGGGAAGCCGGAAGACATAATCAAAATAAACTAATGAAAAAGAAGTTGAACTTGGAATTGGAATTCCTTGTTTATTGTTGCTTTTGAATGGGTAGAAATAACTTGAATTCAGGCGGCAATTCTTCTTCTGAGTATAATCTATCCGAAAAGTAAATCCTTCGGATACGACAATTGGCATGAATTTGAACGCGCAAAGTCTCGATATAATTGGTGCCGTACGCTCTTCTGGTAAAATCTGACAAATTGAACTGAATTTGGTTCCATCCTTCATCGAGTCTCATGGGCATCGTGCAAATGAAGGGTTTTACTCTAGTAGCGCTCTATTTTTATATTAATTTGTTTTCACCTGATAATTAGATGCTCTGAAGCGTCTTCGAACGTTTTTGTCATCCAATACCTAAAAAAAGAATCTATAATGGTGAATACTTGGACCTCAAAGGTGAAATATTTCTTAAGATTCTTAATAATCATAACAAGAAATGGTAATTTAATACCTAACGTACGATTCGCCTGCGCCGGACAACTAATGTAAGTAGTCGAAACATTAGTCCCTATGATTTCCAATACACTGGATTGTATGTCATTATCAGTTATGCGTTTAATGTGACCGTTACTCACCTTTTTGTCCCATATTTGTAAAGGCTTAGAACTATTGATTGAAACAAGATGGATTGATTACCCAATACTATAAAGAATTGATAAAAAGCCAGACTGCATAAGAAATTTCAAGTAAGATTACCTGGAAAGTATTCTTGAACATTGTTTACAAAACAAAGAAATTGTGGCCATGTATCGATGGACATCGTCACATCGATGATTCTTTGCAGGTTTCCGTTATATTAAGCAGTATATAATTAATCCGGGACATGGCTTGAAATATACATTGGCTTACAATTACAGTTTACTAAATAAAATCTTTTCTCTTTTTTAAAGATACTTATGAATTTAATATTTAGTCATTTTTTCATGATCGAATTTTGTATCTTGTCACCTCGCTCTTCAATTTGGTCAAGAATCATCTCTTCTCTTCAACAAATTCATTTAGAAATTGATGTTACAAAATTTAGCTTTATTCATTTTGATCATTTAAAATTCATTCCATTATCTGACAATGTTCTAGTTGAAACTGATAAATCATGGCGAAATAGACAATGTGAACATGAATACTTAAAAGGATTCGATTTTCAAACGTTGAAGGATGTATTTGTAATATTTGAAGGAAGAGTACACAAACAAAACTTGGGAGATATCCATTTAAAAATTCAAGCGGCGGAAGCTAATTTATCCATTGGAACCATAAATTTTATATCTAATCAAATTTTTCAGTTTATTTCAATATTAAAAATCCACGAAGAGTTACAAAAAACTTCAATTCTTAACATGGATAGTGATCAAGAAAAGAATTTTCCTTGGTTCCTTCTAAAAATTAATTCATCTTCTTTAGAGGACTTGACTGTGAAGAATGTTAGAAAGAGTATATGCAGAAGAATTCATGATTGGAGCGTTATTACTATACCTCATATATCTCCGGCCTTTTCACAATCAACATCTATCATTAAAAGATTGTGTCAAGTGATTTGGGATAAGAAGAGACCTGTTCAACATCAAGTTCTATATTGGAAAATTGTAGCTAATAGGTATAAAACAGGGTTTATATTATCTCATTTTGAATTAGACCAATCAAGAATTTGTTAGAGATGTCATCAATTCGATGACACGCCTTTTCATAGATTTTTCGAATGTCAAGTTGGAATAAGGCAATTTTGGCAACTAATTCATGTTTATCCAAATTTTCAACACCTCTTTGCTCATTTGAAGGATTTAGTTTTGATTGTTCATTCCTTTGCTCTTTATTCGATAGACTTCCTTCGCGATAGATATCCAGATAATCTATCGGCCATAGATTACTGGATCATATTCAAGCAATCTTTCAAGAAGATAGAAGATTTCTCTATAATTACTTAAATGATTTTTTTTACTAATTAAAAAATAATTTGTTGCAAACGAAATTTGTGGCATCGCCTTGGCTGTTCAGAAAATTTAATTAATTAATAAAAAAGTTGATACATAATACATTAAAAAAATTTTGATTGTATTACCTTTGATAATTTTCGGATTGCCAAATATGAAATTCAAAGAATTCCTTAGAGAAAGAATACCAAAGTATCTTAGAGAATTATCTCCATTGCCAGTAGCTAAACCAGTTTCATTTATAGGCGCGAAACCTGTCATCATTGATTCAAGAATTAAATATAGAATTGAACCAGCAATTAACCCACTTCCTTATCCCAAAACACATAAAATGACAATGTTCAAACACAACATAGTGTTTGAAGGCCCTTTAGGGAAGCTTGGTGTGCAAATACCAGAGGGTCTTAACGTCGTTGAGGAGGATGGCTACGAGGAAAACGAAAGCGTATTACGTCTAGAAGTAATTAAGAAATGTTTTATACATAGGCGGACAAGGAATTCTATTATAGATTAAAAAGCAAGTGGCAACGTCGATTTGTGCGTTCTATGTTTGGAACTTGTCGCCAATTAATGGAGCAATATGCATACGGCGTTTTAGACGTAATCAGAGTGCCATAAATTTATGTAAGGGATATAAGGTGCCTTTAACATTGGTTGGTGTGGGATTTAGAGCAGTAAATCATCAAGTCCTAATTGATTTTTAGTCTGTTGAGGGGGAAAATTTAGATTTAAGGCTCGGATTTTGTCATCCAGTTATCATAAAGATTCCCAGCGATATTAAAGTATTGATGACTAATTTTTGTCTTGATAGGTGGAGGTCCCATTTCCAACAAGAATCATCGTTTCGGGAATAACGATGGGTAAAGTGAAAAACTTTGCTGCAATTATTCGATCTAAATATAAACCAGAGCCATATAAAGGAAAAGGGATTTATATAGGAGAAGAAAAATGTTACATGAAGAAGAGAAAGTCTCAATACGGAAACAAGCGTTAAAGTAAATTAAAGTGTTTCGAATTCAATTTTAAAGTCACAAGATTCACACATTTTTACATTGTCCTGAATGAAAAACGAATGAACATGAGTTGAATTCGCATTAGACCACAGAGCGGTGCGAGTCTTTGTTTTTAATTCTATTTCAGGCCTTCTATCTAAATACCTTTCAATTTTTTCTTGAATTTTTTTTCCTTGCGAGATTTGAGAGAATCGATGCGCTTCAATTTCTCCTCTTCTATTTTATCCATTGAACCCCATTTAGTCAATGCAAAATTTTCGACCTGAATGAGGAGGTAGAGTTGCATTTCGCTCCATGTGTTCTTATGAGGATTCGGTTTTAAGATATGAGGCATTGATTCATCTCGTAATTCAGAATCAGTTAAAAGATAATCCTGGATATTTTTTTCTATTCATTTTACTTTTTTGGCTTTAGTTTTAGTTATAAGAGAATATTTTTCTGGTTTTAACTCTTTGCACCTTGTACATATCTTAAAATTGAAATTTCTTAGCAAGTTATCGTCCAGCTCTAGACTATCCTTGCAGATGCAGCATTTTTCATTAAGTTCTAATTCTAGTATTAGTTCTTGGTTTTAACTAAGAAGCGAATTTACTATTTTCTTGAACTAGCTGAAATTTTCACTATGTATCATTACTTTTTTATTCTCTTTTTGGATATCTTCATTTTTTATAATGAATCCGCCAGCCGATCGAACTGTGGACAAGTCAATAGTTTTCATTCCAACCCAACCCTTGTCTAAAAATGGGAAAAGAAGAAAGTAAAGAATATGATAAAGAGACATTATCTATGCTCTCACCAATATCATCGCCTTTAGCGCCACCAAAATTAAAAAAGAAACTGTTAAAATTGATAAAAAAAGCGGCGAAAGAAAAGATGATCAGACGTGGAGTGAAGGAGGTTGTTAAAGCAATCAGAAAAGAACAGAAAGGGTAATTTTAAATAATAATATTTATACAATAGAGTTGTTGTAATAGGTGGCGATATATCACCACTTGATGTTATTGCACATTTGCCAGTTTTGTGTGAAGATGCGAATATTCCATATGTATATGTCCCTTCAAGAGTAGAATTAGGCGAGGCTGCATTGTCAAAAAGACCAACTTCTGTTATTCTTGTAGTTGAAAAGAAAGGCTCTGAATACAGTGAATCACTTGAAGAATGTTCTGGATTGATGAAAAAACTTTAAAGCATTTAATGAAAATAAAATATTTTATTTTTTTAAAGAATACAATCCGTTTGAATAATCCAATTTTTCCTTTATAACCAAGGAATTGAGAAAACCTTCAAGTGCTTCAATAGATGCTGAATATTTCGAAGGCCCTTGAACGAACATACCAAGCATTAAATGAATTCTATCAATTGGTAGAGATCCTAAATTTGTTAGCATTCCTTCAATGTAAGGCCAATAGTTTATCATTTCAGAACCAGGTTTACTTTCTTCTGAAACATGAATGTTTTGATGGGAATCATCATCAAAATATAAATTATTTTCATTTGTATCATTTAAAGTTTCAATTAAAATGAACGAATCATCAGTTTTCTTCAAGACATTTTTATGAACCCAATAGTTACCCCTGCTAATAACCAAGTCCGTGGAAACGTTCAACTTGATAGCAATATCATCAAAAGTGATACAATCTGGATGGTTTAATAAAGTCCTAGTTACCCTCTGATTCAAATAATGATATTAATGAAGCATGGAAAGGTGACACCTCAAAATTTATTACACGTCCATCTTCAAATGAAAGTTCAACATTAACAAGCCCCACATCATGAAGCCATTCTAAACGCCTAGCCGCTTTTACACTTTCAAAGGATGAATTAAAGCGAGACAATTCACTTTTGAAATAGTAATTATAAACTTACGCTTGAATCTTTTGCGGTAAATTAAAGTTTTCATTTTTTAGTTTTGGCCAAAAGAGATTTGAAATTACCAAAACTTGAATTAAAGAATTTTCCAAAATCATTCTTTTGGATTCCATGACGTCCTTTATCATCACCTGGCACATTTGCAATGAGTTTTCACCAAACTTTAACTTTAACAATTCTAAATGATGTATCTTTTAAAAATAAGGAAAATATAATACTTCTTTTTCACAATCAAACGATTTGGCGTTTAGGATGCGCTGAGCGAGTAAATTTTGGTATTCGTTTGCGAAAACATCAGAAGAATCACAAATCTCCATGGCAATTGATAAATTGTCTTTTATTTTAATGTTTTCAGAAAGTAAATCATTTAAATCTCTAGGGTTTGGTTTCCACATTAAATCATTAAAAGAAGTTTCAGTTTCATATTCACCGATAGAATTCATGTAGCATTGTTTGTATTCTTCAAAGAGATCATCCAAGTCTCCACTCAAAAGAATGAAAATTAACTTGTTTATTCCATCTGATCTATGTCTATTTATTTAATCTTTTAAATAAAATACTTTAAATAATCTCTTATAGGTTCTGTAACGATCTGCCCCAAAACCCCAAATTTATCAAAATATTTCATGGAACGTAAAGTATTCACAAAATGAGTAAGAATATCTTCTGTTGAAGCCCCAATATGAAGTAATCTCTTTCTAATATCTTTCTGCAGGCTTTCAACTATAATTTGTTTATAATTATTTAGAATGTGTCTATTTTCAACACAAAATTCATTAACTTTTATTAACTCATCTATTGAATCAGGATAATCCACAATAATATCAAACAAGTCATTAACCCTATTAATTGTTTAACTAATTTACTACTTGGCATCAAAATACTTTTTCACTCCATAAATTTGAACAAGAAGCAAAGAATCGTCATCTTCTATATCAGAATTTTCGTAAAATGCAATATCAAGCAAAGGGTACAATTTATCTTCCATCACCCCTTTATAATCCAAATAAGAATATTCTCCAGAATATAATTCATCTGCACAAGTCAAAAATGATGAAATTATGTCATTTCTTAATGTTTTTTTCAAATTAACCTCCTTTAAAATACCAATCAACGCTCGGAAAGCGTCCAATTCATTCATCACCATTTTAATTTCATGATCAATTTTAAACTTAATCCCCAAAATTTCTGATACAAAAGTACTCAAATTAATTTCAATAATTGTCTCTTTCAATACACTGCCAATCTTTTTCAGCACACACATAAACCCTTCTCGATATTGACCTTCAACAACTTGTCTAATTTTATCCGATATGTACTCTTGATTAAAAAAGTTTAAAAAAATTTACTGATATAAACATATTCAAATGCAGATTGGCATTTGGGGTTAGCTTTAACTATTTCTATCGCTTTGTCCAACTTTCTCTTGTCAAAAGAGTGTGCTACAAAGATCATAAAATAAAATTACAGTTTTGAAAAACCGGACTTATGAATGAAAAGGCCTCAAAAACCTGCAAGAATGGATCCATAACGAAATGGATTAGAAAAACGAAATTTCTATTTCAAGTTTACTACATTTTTAAGGCCCAATTTGAATTGGAATTGTTTCTTACTATTTTTTAATATTTATCAAACAATATTCTTTTCCGATTTCGCATCCTCAATCAAAGAGAGGCCTTAACATAAGCCACCAACTTACAATGGACTTTCAAAACATCCGATCATATTTAGAAAAAGGTAAATGATAATATTTTATCAGAACAGAATATTTGGTTGATAAAGATTTAGAAAATACCACCGCCAAAAACGTTAGAAATGATCTAGAAAAGCACTTCAATACAGATCTAAAGCCTTACAAAAAAGAACTGCAAGAAATTTTGGTTGATGTAATAGTAAAGATGCAAAAACAGAAAAGGTAAATGCCTATGTGCTCTCTAATCATTAGGCTCGATGAAGAACAAGAGGAGAATAGAAAAAAGTAAACATATTTGATTTTATGAATAAGAATAGAAGAACAAGATAGAATTTTGGCCTTGAAATTACAAGAATTGGAAGAAAGAGGTTTGCGTTCTACAAGGCGAACAGTCACATCTAAATCTAAACAACAGTCCGTGGAGCGAAAAAAGAGGAAAAATACTAATGAAAGAAAAAATACTGGATTCTCAAAAAAACTTAAGATATCCAAAACTCTAGCAAATCTCTTAGGATCTGATGAGCCTGTAACGTTAACATTTCTAGATAAATCCAGAGAACTAGAGCACAAGTTGTTAAAGAAGTCTGGAATTATATTAAAGAAAATGAATTACAAGACCCAAAGAATAAGAGACATATTTTATGCGATGATAAACTCTTTGCAGTCATGAAAAGAAAAAAGATTGACGGGTTTCAAATGAATGGACCCTTATCATTACATTTATATACAGACGAAGAGGTAAAAGAATATGAAATATACTCATCAACTGATGATGAAGAAGATGAAGGTTCAGAATGATTAGTAATGAGAAACCACAGCAAATAAAATATATAGTAAGTCCTTGTAAAGGCTCACATTTTATTTTTATCAAAAGAAGTAATATGCATTAGCTAATCTTTATTTTCTGGCGGCAAAAACCATTTAAACTGTGATTTTTCAGGCAGTCCTTGTATAAACAAATCAACCTGGTCATTTTCGAGAGCTACGTGTAATGATTTAAATGTCTTTGAAGATTCTGAATAAGCCAAGCCCAAGGCAAAACCGGTTGATATAATACATGGCCAAACCCTTCCTCAAATTGTTTGTTTTATTCGTTTACTTTTAAAAAGAGAAACCGATGACAAAATTCCTATACCAAGGCCTGCTGTAGTGTAAGACAAAAATCTTGCAAATGTGATATCCCAAGTTTTATCGAGAGCAATAGCAGATTTGTTCTGCATTGTAATTTGTGGTAAGTACCCTGGCCCAATTAGCAACCGAAGTTGGCAGGACAAGTTCAATGAAAATATCATTTTTTTGCATTCTTTATTTTTTATTTTTTATAACTGCTAATAAAGTTCACCAGTAGATTAAAAATTTAAATCACGATATCATTATGTAATCAGCGTGAACTGTGAAGATTTACCTTATAATATTTAAATTTTAATTAATTATTAATTAGCCTTTCCTTATTAATTATGATTAGACAATTGTTCATTTTATTTACCATCCATACCCCGGTCCAATTAAGATGAGTCCTACTATGCAGGAAGAGGACTACAAATTAAATCATTATGAAGAAAAACCATCTCAAATGCTAAAAGTGCAAGAATATATAGAAATGAAAGGATTCATTCCCAAGGAACTCGTTAAGAATGAAGTGTTATGGTTCTACAAGTAATTGATTGATGACTAAGGTGATCAGCAATCTGGGAATTGATGATATGTATTTTTCTATGGAGAGTGTTGAAGAGATTGGGAGTCACGTGATGGCCCTATACGCAGCCAAAATGCAGGCATACTTAAGAAATGAAAAGGTAAAAGAATGAAATATAGGAAATAGGAATTGGAAGTTCATTTAGAAAGAGAGACGGATGAAGGTGCATTGTTTATATTCACGTCTCCGCCGGGTGTTTCAGTTATTGATGGCCCACAATATGAGAGAATGTAAAAAATAATTTTATAGCTCAAAAGAATTGATAAGAAATATTTAGATATGAGTAATCCAGAAGCGAGTTATCGTTTGGAAACATACAGATCAAGCGGTACAGTTTCATCGTCGCTTAAGACTCAACTTCGGGTGTATTTTGTAGCCAAATGTCAATTTGTTAATCCGCATCCAAATGAAAATGAAAGGAGAGATATCACCCAGGTGTCTGACAAGACCTTTTTAACAAAAGCATCAAAGAATACGCTTGAAATCTATGAGCGTATAATAAAAAATACGCTTGACAGAACAGGTATTGCGTATAATTGATTTAAATATTCAAGGGGCTGTGATTGAAACGTTTGATGTGGAGGGAAGCCGACAAAAGAGGGTGGTGATAGGGTTTAAACAACAGACGACGCAATCTTTCTTTTCTTCGCTTTCAGATCTTTACCATTATTATGAATTGTATTCTAATAGGAAGTATGTCGAGCAATTTTCTAATGGTGTAACAATCATGTGTTTATATTTGAATCCAATGCCTGGTACTAGGGCACCACCTATTGAGCATTCTATTGTGCAGATAGTTAAAGAGGCTAGTTTGATACATTGTTTGCCGACTACTCCACTTCAAGATTTCTTTAGGAGTCATCAATTGAGTGTGCAGGAAATGGTTTACGGATATGTTGGTTGGATATTTGCATCGCATTTTCTAAACAGGTTGGGAAATGAATATAAATCATTGAAAAACCTTTTGGATGAACAGAATGCGTTGCATATGGAGGTTCTAACAAAGATGAAAAAGCGGCTTAGACAGGACACCTTTACGCGGGAATATATTTTGGATATTATAAAGCTAGTAATGCCAGTGAATTTAAAAATATAGTATCCTGAACTAATAAAAGCTTTGTATGTGAATTTTGCCACTGTTCATTATGTTCATTCAGGAGATGAATCACTTGGGTAATTTTATTGTGTAGAATTTACGTTACAGGCCATCATTGTCGTACCAAAGACTTCAAACAGTTGAAATTTTAACAGAAGATCAATTAAAGGCGAAAATTAAGAGAACTGTTGGGAATAGCCATGAATTGCATGTTTTTGAATCTTTCTTGTCTTTCAATAAGCACGTTTTAAAAGTAAAATTTAATAGAGATGGAAAAAGACAAATTTTTATCAACCAACTAAAGTTGCGTTGTCTTTTAGATTGGAGCCAAGTTTTATACCAGATCTGGATTATCAAAATAAGCTTTATGGAATGTTTTTAGTTGTTGGATCTGAATTTAGAGGATTTCATTTGAGATTTGAAGATATAGCCAGGGGAGGGATTAGAATAATAAAGAGTAGAAATAGAGAAGCGTACAGTATTAATTTGAGAAGTTTGTTTGATGAAAATTATGCATTGGCGGCAACTCAACAAAGAAAAAATAAAGTAAAATTATAGATTAGATCTAAAAGGACATCCCAGAAGGTGGGTCAAAAGGAACTATTTTGTTGGATGCAGAAAAGCAAAACAATCCCAGACAAGCATTTGAAAAATATGTTGATTCTATTTTGGATTTATTGATTGTAGGACAAAGCCCTGGTAATTGATTTGAAAAAAAGATGAAAAAGGAATAAAAGAAAAGATTGTAGATTTGTATTGCAAAGAAGAAATTCTATTTTTTGGTCCAGATGAAGGTACCGCTGATTATATGGATTGGGCGTCTCAACATGCCAAAAGACGAGGTGCCCATTTCTGGAAGGCATTTACAACTGGAAAGTCACAAAAGATGGGAGGAATTCCACATGATCTATTTGGTATGACCACAAGGTACCATATCATGAAAATTAATTAATAGATCTGTGCATCAATTTGTTTTAGGAATATACAAGAAACTAAATTTGAATGAAGGAAATGTGACTAAATTCCAAACTGGCGGTCCTGATGGGGATCTTGGATCTAATGAAATAAAAATATCACGTGATAAAACAATAGGTAACTAGATGATCTTTAGATTGAAAGCGATTGTTGATGGAAGTGGAGTTTTATTTGATCCAGAAGGACTAAACAGAGATGAACTGAATAGTCTTGCACAGCAAAGAAAGATGATTTCATATTTTGACGTTTCAAAGCTTGGAAAGAAGGGATTTAGAGTTTTAGTTGATGAAAATAACATAAGATTGCCAGATGGCACTTTTGTTGAAAATGGATTAAAATTTAGAAATGAATTTCATTTAAATCGTCAAAGCTCATGTGACATTTTTGTACCTTGCGGTGGTAGACCCGAGGCTGTGGATATATCTAATGTAGATCTATTATTTGATGATCAGAATAAGCCACGCTTCAAATACATTGTTGAAGGTAGATTAAAGTTCTTCTTGTCAATCTAGGGGCTAATTTGTTTTTTACTCAAGAAGCGAGAATTAAATTGGAAAAGGCAGGGGTTGTGATCTACAAGGATGCTTCAGCCAACAAAGGGGGCGTCACTTCTTCATCTTTAGAAGTTTTGGCTGCGTTGGCTTTCACTGATTCTGAATTTGAAACTAACATGCAAGTCTTTAATGGCCAAGTTCCAGAATTTTATTCAAATTACATCAAAAATGTTCATCAAATAATTGAAAATAACGCATATTTGGAATTCGACGCTATTTGGAAAGAACATTCCAGAACAAATACCCCGCGCTCTATTCTGTCAGATGATTTGTCATTGGCTATCATTAAATTAAACAACCAATTGCAAAATACAACCCTCTGGGATAACTACCCACTCAGATTGGTAATATTAAACGAAGCCTTTCCTCGTCTCTTGATTGAAAAAATTGGTAATGCCTTTTCATTTCGTAAATTTCAGGTCTTGAAAAGTTACTTGAAAGAATCCCTGAATCTTACGTTAAAGCCCTGTTTGGCTCTTATCTTGCCTCTCGCTTTGTCTACAAATATGGCATTGATCCCTCCCAGTTTGCTTTCTTTGAATTCATGGCTCCTTACTTTGAAAAAGTAAATCAAAAGAAACTTTAAAATAAATCTTTTTCTTAAATCTAATTGTTTTAACATATTTTATTTATAATGATCCCCAAAAGGCAAAACTTTACTTTTCTAAATCTTCAATCGTCAATAATCTATCTCACTTTCATTTACATCATCTGGCTTTCTTGCAAATCTCTCATAACAAGTTTTCTTGTCAGACAGTTTAGGATTTTCTTCAAAATAGTCATCGATCATGTCTTGATCCTCAATATAGTCAAAGTGATCTACATCGTCGTCTTCTTGAATATCATCTTTTCCTGAAATTATTCTTTCTTCCAAATAGTCAACCATTAACTTGTAATTTTCTTGCATAGTGTCAACGTCATCTTCCATTTCTCCAAAATGGCAGTTTTTTTCTTTTAAAACTCTGATATCAATATCTTCAAAATTGTCACTACACCCTTCCCTTACATCAGTTACATTTAAAACAATATCCGTCAAGGATGTAAAGTTTTTGTCAGTTGCCTTTTGATACTTTCCAATATAATGTTCATAAACTGCAGCATCTCGTCTTCTTATTTTTTCAAGATCAAAGTATCCTTGTTTCTTAAGAGTTTGTAGTTTTACATAGCGTCTGTTTCTCTCATTCATACCGAAAATTACAAGTTTCAAAAGTAGAAAATATTGTTAATTTGAAACTAGTTTATTTAATTGAAAACAAATATTATCTATTTCCAAATAATAACGATAACAAAGCACCCACAGAAAGGCCAATCATCATCCCCTTCGCTGTGCCAAGGTTCCAACTCCCTCGTTCATGAACATCAAGGTTCTTGTTTTCTAGATTGATGCTTTTATTATCATATACAAGTTTTTCTTTATTTATGGCATCCTGAAACTGCAAGAGATTTTCTTTAATGCCCAACAACTGCAATGCATTTTCATTTTGTTTTTCATCAATGATGGATCCCATTTCTGCTAATTGTTTATTAAAAGATTCAACAATTTCTTTTTTTAAATATTGCCTTCTTCGTGGCTCGATTATAAGAATAGAAATCAAGAATAATAACGCTTGGGCAATCATTACGGTGAGCGTTCCATAAGTAGATGCTCTTCTAATTTTATCGCTCCATAATTGCTCTTCGTGATATCTTTCCCTCATCACATTCATTAAATGCTGATGCGCTTCATCCACCACCTGCTCCATGTATTTTAGATTCTTTTTTGCTTCTTTAACATTAGTATCACATTTCATTTCCTCGCGATGAAGCTCGGCAAATCTTATGATTTCCGTGTCACTCCAACTTCCTTTTCGTTGTAGCAATTCTTGAAGCTCTTTTTGATTGTCTGATCTTCGTTCAACCTCATTTTCATACCTCTCCTTTATTTGGGATAGCTGTTGTTTCATATCGCGGTACCTCTTATCTTGTTCGATTACTCTTATGCGCAATTGACTACATAGATCATATCCTGTGAGTTTATCGAATTCTCTAGCATATCTTTCAATTTCTTTGTCTGGAAAAAACTTGGACTTGTACAATAATACTTGGCTTTTCAAAAGCAAAACATTATTGGAAATATATTTGGTGTTGAATAAAAGCTTTTTTGGTGCAACTTTAAATTCCTGTTGCGCTTGCTTTAGAAAATTCATGGGCAAAATATACGAAATTGATGAAGTTAAAATCACAACATTTAAAAATGCAATCTATTTATTACAGAAAATGACTACGATCGACCACAAAAATATCCAAATTCGGGAAATAGAATTATCCAATTTTGATATGAATAACAGTAATATTTGTTTTCATTTTAGACAAGATGAAATTTATAATATTATTGAAAATACAAGAGATTTAAAGTTACCCAAGATAAATGTCGAGAAAGTCCTGAAAGCTGAAAAGGATAAACGGGATTTACTGCACAGAGGATCAGTTGGAATAAAAGTATTTTATGAAGAGCGTTATTATTAGAATCTAGGCGCTACTTGTTTCATGAATTCTATATTTCAATCTCTTTTTCACATCCCGTCATTCAGAGACTTGATATACACTCTCCCTCCAAGAGTAAAACATAGAGGACATATCAATAGGGTTTAACAAGATTAATTCAAGAGCTTTTTTGCAAGTTAGAAAGGTCTAAAAGAGCGGTGGTTGAACCAGATGAAAGAATATTTGATTACCTTGGCGTCATACTTGGAGAACAAGAGGATGTCCCAGAGTAAAATATTTGTATGTATGTTATAGATTTATTGAGAAATTTATTTCATGTATTCTAAATGAATTTGAGGGTACCGCCTACAGGGATGAAATACAAAATTTGTTCAAGGGAGCGTATCTATTCAGAAATACTTGCTTCAAATGCAATTTCGTATCATCTAGCGAGTTGGGCTTTCTGGTTTACAATGTTAACATTCTTNTTCAGAAATACTTGCTTCAAATGCAATTTCGTATCATCTAGCGAGTTGGGTTTTTTGGTTTACAATGTTAACATTCTAGTAATCCATAAAAGAGGGAAATAGTTTAGAGCCACAAAAATCTTGAGGATGCTTTAAGGGAATCTCTAAAAGAAGAATATTTGACTGGAGAGAATAGGTAATTTTATTAAAATTGATCAAGTAGATATAAATGCCCCAATTGTAACCAAAATAGAGAGTGTATAAGAAACACTGAATTGAAAAGGTTGCCCCCAGTAAAAATTTAGCGGGTCTCCTTTCAGGTGTTAATGATCCAACTCTTGCGATCGCAATTTGACCAGGCTTCCATGAAACTAAAAAAGAAAAAGAATATTTTAAATTTTCCGAATGATTTAACATTAAATGGCGTTGATTATCAGTTATGTTCAATATTAATTCACATTGGAAAATCTGTTAACCGAGGCCATTATTTTTCATACACATTTGACTTTGATTCAAATCATTTTAAACGATTTGATGATCACAAAGTTTTTGACATCGAGAGTGAGAATGTGAAATTTAAGAATGCAGCTAAAGACGCTTATATGCTAATTTATTTGGAAAAGAATAGTACAACAAAAAGATCGAAAAATCCTCCCATGGACATTATAGATCAAGTTGATCAAGATAATATACGTCTTCTACAAGAACAGGCAGTGATTCAAAAATATTTGGATGAAATAAAGGTGAAAGTGGAAAGCTTTAGTGAGTTTTTGAATTTAATGCAATCCTGGAAAGTGACGGAGTTTATTTTAAAAGATTGTACCTTCACTGACAAATCAAGTTTGCAAAACTTCATTAATTCATTTGTGAAATTTAATACGTCGGTTGAAACTGGCGGAAACGAAATACTTTGCATTCATGATCAGTTGGATGTTAATAAATCAAAAAATATCATTGCAGTGCCACATTGTCTTGTACCCCTTCTTTTACAATCTGGATATACGCCAGCGACTTTTACCGCTGATGATATTTGCCAAAAATGTAAAGTTTTATCAGATCAAAGTACATTCTATATGATAAAATTTTAGATTATGTTATTAAAGAGCTAAATGACCAACGTCGGTTAAAATTTAGAGAACTTAATCGCAGCGAGAAAAGGGACGTTATTATAGAAAAGCAGTGGCTTAATAGTGAGAACAAATACTTTTGTTGATTTAGATTTTTATTCAGCAGATTTAAAAGAATGGCCAAATCCTTCAATCGCATTGAGATGTCCTCACGGATTGTTGAATCCACGAAAAGAAGGATGGCTTAATATTTCTCGTGAAGTAACATTACATGCTTAATATTATAGGCTTTTGACTTTCTAATGTCATTTTGTGATAATTCAGATAAAGTTTGCTTTTATAACGATTCTGCAAAGTGTAAAGAATGCAATCCAAGAGTTAGACTTGATAAGGTTTGAGGTATTATATTCTGCAATGTAGAATACATTAAATGTTTTTAGAATTCTAAATGACGTTAATTCTCCCCAATTGGATTCCTTGGCTACGTACATTTTACTACCAGCTCAAGTCCTCGAGGATATTCAAAATTATATTAAAAAGATTTTAATTAATTTTCCTTTTGCATACACTTACGAAGGTTTATTATGCGAGCATAATTTGCTTCCGTTTGATTTAAATGATCAGTACGACTGGACTTGTACACACAAGTTTCACGTCGTTGAAGATTATGTGGTTCAAAAACTAAGGTAAAAAATAATTAAATTTCAATTTAGACTTGAAATAGCAAACATTATTTCCCTACAATATGAAAATGGTAAAGTGATTCCGTCAATTGGAATTTGCAATCCATGCCGGTTAAAAAGATATTCATGTTTTACCAATGAATTTGTTATTGTACAAAAGAGAAAATCAATTGGTACAAAGCGAAGAAAGAATGACGCAAGTAACAAATTAAGACTTCAAATGTCTCATTTTAATACCATCAAAGAATTGAAAATGGAAGTGATGGAACAATGGAACGTGCCATGTTTTTATCAAACTCTTTACAATGAGGGTGTCGAGCTACCTGATGATGATAGCCTTACTCTTCAGCAAGCGGGAATAATCCCTAATTCAGTGTTAACTCTCTCGATTTTTGAAGAGAGCAGTGAATTTGATTATATAGTTTAAGTTTAGGAACTAATAAATTTCAACGATATAAATTGCAAATTCCTTAACTTTTAACCCAGAACAAAAGTTTATTTATAGTTTTTACTAATAAAATCGTGAACAAATATGCTTGCTTTCAAAAACTTTCTGGAAGAATATTTCTTGTAGATAATATCGTATTCATGTGGCTTGGATAGGGACTTTATCAAAAGTTGCACACATGGCAAAACTTCATCTTCAAAATATCCAGAATAGTGAATCAAATTGTTATTCTTATTAATATAAAGACGTATAATTTACCCAAGGTCCCCGATGAAGCATTTTTCTTGCTAACCAAACAGCAGCCGCCGCGATCATTGAGGGGGTAAAAAACAAAAACTCGTTATCCAAAAGAGTGATTTCCATAAGATATTTAGCAATGGTTCTAGTTTGAATGTCGTACCCTTCAGCTTTGGAAATGCGGCGCAAGAAGATCATGGGTGTTGGACAGCCTAAAGAGTATCCCAAAACATCTAACACATAATTTTCACCTAGAGTTATATTTTGAAATTTATTTTTACCTTTAGTGACATCTTCAGGTTTATATCCTTCACTAGCCAAATATACGAGATTTTGGATAGATGGCGCCAAAATTTCTTCATACTTTGAAGCGACAAGCAATGCCACAATACCTACAAGTTGAAATTTCTGAACCCCGACTATTCTTTCAGTCAAAAAACGGTCCATTATGTTAATGGAAAGATACAATGTTTCGGGAAGCAATCTAAACTTCCAATGCACCTCAGTCATCCAATTGACCAAAATGGACCTCATTTCCCATGTAAGGTCTCTTTGATAGGTCATATACATTGGATCTGGCTTCATTTTCCCCTTATTAACATAAACCTATTTTATTACCTCCAAGTGTTTTAAGTAATCCATGATCTCTTCAACGTAAGCAGATGACATGAAAGGGTCAAACTCATCATCAATATCGAGATCATCATGAGGAACTCTTGCTTTTCTTATTGTTTCTTCGTGGCTGTCATGTTTCTCAGCGATAGGAATATCGTCAATACTCATAGGTGCCGTTTCATTGGGCGCAACATGCAATTTCTTTTCAGGAATTCTTGGTTTTTCATCTAACACAGACTAAAAATATTGATGGATTAAAAATATGTTACCTTTTTGCTGTTTATTTTTTGAGTATTGCTAACATCTGCCAGTGCGGCTCTACGACCTGTCTTTAGCGGTTTTGCCAAAGAAGTCTTAGAGTTTTCATCTCTAGCAAGAGCTAAGGCTCTTGCGCGTGTCTAAATTTAAATTTTCTGGTGAACGTACCAATACTTGCTGGTTCATTCTTGGAATCTAAATTGTCAGAATTTCACAAAGTGAAAAAACAAACACCAAATTTCATAAAAAAGGTAGCTGTAAGTAAACTTACGTATAATACACAGTGTATTCGGTTGTCAAGAGTTATCCCGCCAATTTTTTTACATAATGAGAAAGTTGAATGGCGTAAAGTAATTATGTTTTTTATTTAATAATAATGTGCTTCTTTACAGCTTCAAATAATTTCTTAGCAAATTCAATCAATTGGTCATCCGTGGTTATATGCATAGGGCTGGGCACTTTAATAGTGGTAAGCCATTTTTCATCAAAGAAAAACTTTGCCACGTCTTTATTAACTTTCTCAACATTCGCCGAAAAGTAATCTAAGATTTGAGTACGAAGTGTTTCTTCAGGAATTAGGGAATTCTTAGGAATGTAAATAGTCGCCTTTTCTTTACAATAAGTGGAAATGAAGTCGTGAAAGAAAGGCAATATTAAAACATTATAAACATGCATCAGTTCATTCTTAATTGTAGTCGCCAGCTTCGTTCTGATTTCTTCTTGTTCAGATTTAATAGCACTGATAGATTTCTCAACTTTTTGGGGGAACTTCGAAAATGGCATATATCTCATGGATCCGAATTCTTTCAGTTCTTCCTTTATAATCGATTTCACTCTTTGAATATCACTTAGCTTTATTCCTGTGAAACCTTGCTGTCTTAATAAAAGCATGACCTCGTTTAGATCAATGTCCTCCAAACTCGTTCTGTACTTGATTTTATTCCAAACAATTACGCTTATTTCATTTGCAACATATTTCTTGAACATCAGTGTCCTGTATCCAGTTAGAGCTTCTAAAATCCTTTCAGAGTCATGGCACATTTTTCTGCATTTTATAAAAAAGTCATTTATGTCAACTAATTGGACCTTTTTCTTATCTGGTACACTTATTTGATTTTGGACATTTTGTTTCTTTTGTTTCATTAAGTTTTGTACTTCCACAGTCCGAAAGTGTCTGACAACTAAACTTTTGATATCGAACCAATCAAGAGTGTCATAATCGTAGTGAAATTTCGGCTCAAAACCAAATAAATAAAATACATGAGATTTGAGTGTTTGATCTCGAAATGAGCATGTCACCAAAAGAAGAAGATCATTCCACGCGTTTTGAATTAATTTACTAGCTTCTTTGACATCCATAGCGAACATATCATTGATTTGAGGAGTATCAGTGCCTGGTCTTGAGTTCCCTAAACGTATTTTCTCATCGGAACCATATTGAAAATGTGTGACAACAGATGACTTGAACAAGTCATTAAGAAATTCAATTAACATATGACGACCTTTGTAATTTAACAATGCAGGCTTTATGTTTCTGATGATCCAATTATAAGCCCACATTTTCTTGCTTTGTTGTGCTTCATCTGAAAGCATATGTCTTAAATGATCTCCATAATAATCAGGACTTTCAAAATTATCCATTATAAATGAAACCAGTGAACCAGAGCTGTTTTCCTCACCGATAGAACTTTTCTCAATGCCAGAATACTTGTCTGCAAGCAGTTTAACAATATTATTTACAAATAAAGGGTCAATCTTCACGCTTTTTTGTTTCAAACATGAATAGGCCATTGATTCAGCGGTGTAAAAAACGTCATTTGCTTTCATTCTGGGACTTTGATATACTGCGTTTAACGCTCCACGCAAGATGCAATATTTTGTTTGAACTTTTTCGAATGAATTAATTGCCTCATTTGTATTGTCCATTGCTTCTTGCAAGGAGTCGTTAATAATAAGGTATTGAGCTTCCATTGTGTCAAACACATAGTTTGTGGGAACAAGTATAGTTTCTGTTTTCACATACATGTCATAATACTTTTTTAACTGCTGTAAACGGAATTCTAAATCCTCCGGTGCACTTGACAAATTAGGATCGCTTTCAATTTCCGTTTCGGACACACTCACAGAAGAATCATTCGAAGCAATAGTAACGGGACTAGTTATTACAGTTTGACTTACATAAGCTATAGCTAGTGCACATAAAGATAGTTTCATTCTCCAAATTAAATTTACCACGTGGTGACACGGAGCCATACAATTTCTTTACCAAATTTGAACAGTGTGAATTTGGCAGTTGTCAGTTGAAGTTCATTGAAATATGGAGAGTCCATTGGTAAATATATAAAAGAAATATTAACTCAAAATTACGTATTTTGGTGTTTTATTGAATAATCAATTGTGAGAAATGATGAATACAGAATAATGTTGTGGCAAAATTGATTTGAAGCTAAAACTTCATCTTCTTTATCTTGGCTTCGCTTTTATCAGCAATCAAATTTTTCGGCCTCTTAAAACTATTTAAAACCTCCGCAACTTGTTCATCACTAATATCCTTCTCAATCTCTTGATTAGAAGTTAATTGTTTTTGGTTTAATGGGTTTATGCTCTTTGGTTATTCAGAATTTCAAATTTTACATCTATAGTCGGATTGAACTCATTAAATGATTTGCGCCCATATATATCATCTTTCATAAAGTATAAAGAAGAATTTTCATATTCTACTTTAGTTTTATTACTATGTTTTCTAAAAAATAAAAATTATCTATGATACGCTAAGTTTGTCAATTTTTTTGACTTTATCGTCCACATATGTGAAGTATTTTGTTTTTTCTCTGATTCGGTTTCATTCTTTTGCATAAACTTTATAAATATACAGATATAATATATACCTTTAACGAGAGAATATTTTTTGACAAACCAGTTTTCATTTACGATATTTCGTATATACAATAATCGTTTGGTCTCATTATAAATATGATAAAGATAAAAAGAGGTTAGAAGGGGCCTAAGGGCTCGTGTAGTTACTAGTAAATATTAAAACTAGCATTGAAAGTATTTATTTCGCCTCCACATTTTCATATTTTTCCATGATTAATGCGCATTCATCAGCAAACTTTTGACCGACATTCAAATATTCTTCTTGTTCTTTTATTCTTCGCTTCCGATATTCTGATTGCAATCTTTCATGTTCTTGGTAATAATTTTCCCTGTTAATGGTATCATCCTCGTTATATCCCTTGTCAAAAGGGATCCATACCTAACACAAAAGAATTATGAAAATATTACTTCATCAATTTCTTTGTGACTAAGATATTTGGTTGTAACGTATCCTAAATTCAATTGTCTAACAAATGCCTCTTTCATATTCAATTGTGGAAGGGTGTGATCAACATAATCAATATTCTAATTCAACATTTAAATATGCTAATACCTGAGAGAAATTTGTATTATAATAGTGAAAGAAAAATGTTTTTGCCGAGTATTCCATTTCATTAATTCTTTCGGTCACCGTTTTAATAAAGGGCTTATATTTTTCTCCCTATTTAATAGTATTAGAAACAATCGTACAATAAGTATTCGATCCTTTTCCATCTGTTCAAAGAGAGCTTTCAACAATTGACTGTTGGCATTGGATGATGAAGATGAATTAATACGGTTAACTTGGTTTTCACATTCAGAAATAAATTCTTTGTCTTCAATATCCTTGCGATACTGAATCCAATCAAATGAAGGAATTGCGTTCTTTAATTCATCAATTTCCTTCTGCAACATAGCCCTACGATTGGTTATTGCTAAAATAGTTTTTCTCAATTTAGGAGATGCAAATCCACTTAGTTGGTTCAGGAATTGTTGCTTAGCTAAGCTCATCGGTCTTGACTTTGAGCAGGGGTATGCCAATTGACAAACCAAGAAATAAATAATGAAATCTAATTTTCTTTATTGATTGAAGTTACACATTCGAAAATTGTATGGATTTGTATCATCTGCTGTTTTCGAATTCCAAGTTTTGCAAACAATGTGCCCGGCACGTCTCCCCTAATTCAATTTGAATAGTGGAGTGATTAATATTGTACTTCTCGTTTGCTACTAAGCTGCATTGCGATAGTATCCAAGAATATTCATCAGGTACTATGTATTCATTTTCGTTGTTGGCGCATGTACAGGATAGGACTAGGGCAGGGTTAGCTATTTTTGAATGGACCCTACATGGCAATCTATTAGATTCAACAAGGACATGTGCGGACAATGCGTATGTACCAGACGTCAAGGACCATATGTGAAGGTCATAAACTTGAAGGACCCCTTGGATATTAAGAAAGTCGTTAATAACTGATCTTGGGTCTATATGCGATGGCGTTGCTTCCATCAATACATTTATGGCATTTTTTAGCAATGAAATGGTTGAGAACATAACTAGTATTGAAAAAAGAAAAGTGCACAGGGGATCTGCAATTCTCCATTCTGGATAAATCCAAATTATCAAAGCAGCTATAAGGACTCCTAAAGATTGAATTATATCTCCAATTATATGAAGAAACGCAGCTCTTATGTTCATATTACTATCCACGTTATGATGACTTCCGGAATGTAGAGTCTTGGCCATACTGAAAACAAAATCAGATTATTGTTACATTAAATTTACAACTAAACCGATTGATGCCACTATGGTCATTGTTTTTCCATTGATGTCTGAAGGGTTTCGTATTCTTTCGGCGGCTTCGAAAATAAGATATATCGTTAAGCTCCATATGAGTGATATAGATAGCAGGGCACCCAATATTTCAGCTCTATGAAATCCGTATGAATGCTTTCTTGAAGGAGCCTTTTCACTGAGATAGGTAGCAAAGATGCTAATTAAGAAGCTCGCGACATCTAATTTGACTGAATAATAAATATTCATGAATACCCGATAACAAATGAGCTGCATCACTTAAAATCGCTAAAGAATTGCTTAGTAATCCAAAAATGATTTCAATAATCATAAATGTGATGCACAAAACAGTAACACATAGAAGTTTGTTTCTGACGATACTTTTATGTTCACGTAAATCCATATGGTTAGTCTCTAGCAAATTGGTGCATTCCGACGAATGTGGCATTGGGAATTTTATAAAGAAATTTAGATAATACTGGTATTTTTTCTCGCTTACTTATTTAGAGTTAGCGTTTTATACAAATATTTATTTGCAGTTCATTTAGGCTTCGAATTTGAATTGTTGAGATGGTAGAGGGTCCTTGATAAAGTACTCCTCTTTCAGTGCCTATATATTGACGCAATGTCATGTACCTGAGCAGCGGATATCCTATTCTTTGATCGATACAGGATAAATTTTTTGAGAAGATCTATGGAAAAAGGACTAGAGTCACAAAAGATCCTTTCTAATGGAATACCTGGCTCGGATTGAAATTCAATTTTTTGATAATCTGGAAAATATTCCAGCTCCTTTTAAGACTGCAAATTATATTTACTGGCCAAGTATTGATTGAAGGCGAACCGAGTATTCTGTGAATGCAAATGATTTGATCAATGTCATTTTGACCCGGGAATAGTGGGCCGCTATTTAACATTTCAGCGAAAATACATCCGATAGCCCAAATATCTATTCCCTGATCGTAATTTCGACATCCGTACAATAATTCAGGAGCACGGTACCATCTATAATGAGACAATAAAAGGGCCCTGTACCTAGTGGCAACTTGATGGCTGAGATCTGGTGCTTTGGGCGTTTTATTTGGATCAATATCATCATCCTGGTCAAATCCTATTTGTGCACCATGTTTTCCAGCGAGACAACAGAGTCCAAAATCAGCAATTTTGAGAAGACCGTTTTTATCAATTAGTAGATTAGCTGGTTTTAAATCTCTGTGTAGTATTCCTAGATTGTGTAAATGTCGAACACCTAGTAATAGCATGCGAAGAAATCGTTTCACATGAGCTTCGTGCATTCTAGATTGACTACTTTTGATCAAATTATTTAAATCTGTTTCCATGAACGGAAACGAGAGAATGACAGAGTTGCCGTGACCAAAAACATTTATCAAATCGATAATCTCTACTTTAAGGGTGTAGAATAGAGTACATGAGGATTGTCATCTGCTGCTCTTAATGCTAAAATCTCTCTTGCAATACCTTTGGGCAATTTAACGTTATGTTTTGACGAATGCCTTGGATAAGATAATAAATTTTGATTTGTATTGTTTGATTCTATTTGTATTTTCTTTAATGCCACGATAGAGTTTGAAGGCAGATGTTTTGCTTTTAAAACGATACCGTGAGCGCCTTGGCCTATAACGTTTTGGATTGTGTATTCATCCATTTGGCGCAGTAAAAATGAAAAATAGAAAAATGAGGAAAGGAAGGATTTATTTCCCTACATTTCAATTTAAACCCTGGTCATTGAAATGGCAAAGGAGAAGAAGCAAGTTGAAGAGGAATTAGTAAGATAAAAGTGTGGATGAGAGTAGAATGAGGAGGATATGAATTTGAAGCAAGAGTTGGAGCATTTAGTTGAGCGACTTGGGGATAAGAATGAGGAGCATCAAGGACAGGCGCTTGAAGGGTTGAAAAACAGTATAAGGACTGCGACAACGTCTATGACGTCTGTGCCTAAGCCTTTAAAATTTCTTCGCCCGCATTTCAAGGATATGGAGGCCAAGTATAAGGGATATAAAGAAGGGGAGAATAAAAGACGGTTTGCTGAGATAATGTCTGTGTTAGCGATGACATTTGCCGAGGAGGGAAAGAATTTAGTGTTGTATTACTATATGATGGGTGGTAGAGATGGGATAGAAGGATGGGGACATGATTATATGAGGTAAGAGGTGGAGGATGTAGTGATAGACATTTGGCGATGGAGATAAAGGATGAGTATAATATGAGATTTGAGAGAGAGGAGAGTGTTGAAGAGTTGAGGGGGATAGGGATTAGATTGGTTCCATTTTTTCTCAGCCACAATGCGGAGTCTGATGCGTGTGATTTGCTGATAGAGATTGAAGGGATTAATAAGATGAAAGAATATGTTGATGAGAATACATATGAGAGGGTGTGTATGTATTTGCAAAAGTGTGTGAGTTATATGCCGTATCCAGAGGATGTAGAGATATTGAAGATAGTGCATGAGATTTATAGGAGATTTAAGCGTTTCCCTGAGGCTCTTGGTGTAGCGTTGAAGTTGAATGATGTAGAAATGATAAAGAGGGATTTTGAGGAGTGTGAGGATAGAATGATGAAGAAGCAACTTGGGTATATTTTGTCACGACAGCAAGTTGGGTTGACTGTAGAAGATGAGGAGATTCAGAATATAATGAATAATAATAATTTGTCTGAGCATTTTTTGAATTTAGCGAAAGAGTTGCAGATAAGTGAAGCAAAGTTACCCGAGGAGATTTATAAGTCGCATTTGGAGAATTTTAATACGCAGGGGTTGGATAGTGCGAAACAGAATTTGGCGTCAACGATAGTGAATGGGTTTGTGAATTGTTGTTTTTGTGTTGATAAGTTGATGATGAATGAGCAGCAGGAGTGGATATATAAGAACAAGAATGATGGGATGATGAGTGCGTCTGCATCTATTGGGATGATAATGATGTGGGAAGTGGAAAATGGATTGTCAAAGATTGATAAATATTTGTATTCAAATGATGAGTTTATCAAAGTAAGAATGAAATAGAGATATGAAAAGGCTGGGGCTATTTTGGGGATTGGATTGATGAATGTGCGAGTGAAGAATGAGAGTGATCCAGCGTTGGCACTTTTAAGTGAATATTTAGACAATGAAAGTGAACTAATTAGAATATCATCTATAATTGGACTAGGTAATTGAAATTAGATAGTAACTTGTTATAGGTAATAATCATCTTATCAATTCGTTATAGGTAATCTTCCTCTAATCAATTTATTAAAGGTTTTTCATATGCTGGGACTGGTAGAGAAGATGTTTATAAATTGTTGATTCCATTTGTTTCAGATTCTAGTTTGAATATAAAAATAGTTTCATTTGCTGTTTTGGCTTTGGGATTAATTTTTGTTGGAACTTGTCATGGTGAATTAACAAGCACAATTCTTCAAACAATAATGGAAAGAAATGAAAATGATTTCAAAGTAAAAAAGAAAATTAAAATTAAAAAGTCAACGTTTTGTAGATTTCTAGGGTTGGGATTGGGATTAATATTTTTGAATAAACAAGAAATGGTTGAAACTATTTTGGAAACATTAAAAGTGATTGAACATCCATTTGGAAACCATGCTAGAATTATTACTGAATCTTTAGCTTATGCTGGAACTGGAAATGTTTTAAAAGTTCAAGAAATGTTAAAACTCGTCACCAGGCGAGAGGGTGATGTTGATGGGTTAGAGGGGTTAGAAGGGAAAGTAGAGGGGAAGGTAGAAGCAACAGGTAAATTAGAAGCAACAGGTAAAGTAGAAGCAACAGGTAAGACATACAAGTCTCAACTATTTGTAGAAGGTAAGATATTCAAGTCTCAATTATTTGTAGAAGGTAAAGAAGGTCAAATGGAACAAGGTAATATCATTATCACATTAACACAACAAAGATAATAAAGACTCAGTAAATGATAAAGAATCAAAGATTGGTAATTTTTTTATTTGATTGTTATAGGCGGACAAGGTATTTTAGTTTAAAGAAAATGAAAAGATTTTGCTACTTTGGCTATTTCAATTATAGCGATGGGAGAAGAAATTGGATCAGAAATGTCTTTGAGAATTTTTAGTCATTTGATGCATTATGGTGAACCAAACGTTAGAAAAATTGTTCCATTGGCTATTTCATTGTTGTGTGCTTCAAATCCAAAAAATAACATTCTCGACACTCTTTCTAAATATTCCCATGACTCTGATTTAAATGTCGCGTACAATTCAATCTTTGCTCTGGGGATTGTAGCTGCTGGCACAAACAACGCAAGAGTCGCTCAAATGTTGCGTCAATTGGCTTCCTACTACAACAAAGACTCTGAAGCTTTATTCATCGTTAGAATAGCCCAAGTAATTCAATAATCTTTAATTTTAAAAGGGTTTGGTTCACATGGGCAAAGGAACTTTATCTTTAAATCCTTTTCATCTAGATAGATCTTTAATGGCGCCAGTCTCGGTTGCTGGTTTGTTAATTACTCTCTTTTCTTTCACTGATTCTAAAAATAGTAACTTTTATTCTCTCTATTTTCAGTTATTTCAAGCAATTCTCATTATCTTTTATATTCTCTTGCCTTGTCAATCTATCCTCGCTTTCTAATCACACTGGATGAAAATAACAATCTAAAACCAATCACCGTCAGAGTGGGTCAAGTAATTCTTTCTCTTCTTCTTCACTATTGGCTATCGACACTGTTGGTCAGGCGGGCAAACCTAAAACTATCACGGGGTTTCAAACTCACACTACACCTGTTCTCTTAGCTCACACTGAAAGAGCTGAATTGGCTACTGAAGAATGTAATCTCTCTTTCATCCTTTAATAGTTATTTCTCTGTCTCATGTTCTTGAAGGGTTTGTCATCATCAAAAAGAATCCAAACTTTATTCAAGATGAAGAAATGAACAAATAAATAAATAAATTTGTGTAATGAGCTGTTTTAAAATATATTTAAAGAGTTTACATTCAAAGAGTTTACATTTAAAGAGTTTAATAGTAAAAGTTAAATTAGTGATAAGTGTCAAAACTGAACTTAAATTTCAATAATAATAATAATCATACATGATACAATAAGTTTATTTTAAAGCTTCTTTTCTTATCATCTTTACATGCCTAGTGATTCCTGCGATTGTCTAACTAGTCGCTGAATCCTCTTTTTAAATGATTGCGGATTCTCGCGAAATTCCTTGGCTGCTTCTATATTCGCTGGAGACTCATCATTGGGACTAGATAACATCGATATCACAGATATCAATATCGTCTCAACTGTATGCACAGGCAACCATCGCTCAGACGCACTATCTCATCTCACAATTCTCTTTACTCTTCATACCCATACTTGTCATCGCCTGGTGGATGCAATATACTTATACACACAGTCCCATCAGCATACACTACTCTCATTCATCTCTCCTACTTACCATTAGGGTGCCACATCTCATCTACAAACTTTAGCTTCGGTGGCATCAACGGATACTCTTTGGGAAAACTCATCCTCGCCTTGAAAAATCCTCCCTCACTATTTCTATCATTCTCCCATTATATTTACTAAACAGTTTCTGGTGGCCCCATTATCATTACTTCCCACTATTCCTTCTTCCTTCAACTACTTACCTCGTAAATGTCCCCATCGTCTACAAGGCCCGCTGAAAATCCCTCAACTGGGTTTTTCATCAAATCTACATCCACTCGTTATTATTTTATCACCCTTTAGTTGTTTTCGCAAAAGTAGCGATGACTGGTCCATTCTTTTACAAGGGTAAATTTAAACGCAATAATAGCTCTAATAATTCATTTATTACTCATAAACGTCATTTATTATATTAATAACCTCAGTATTCAAATTTCAATTCCACACCTCAATGCACCTATTATCCATTTCATTACTTTTGACCCTTTTACTACTGTACCTTACTGGATCCGCAGTCAAAATTAATCTTGAATCCGATAAAATATTCATAGAAATCAATAATGTTGAATTCATTGTAAAAGTTTTAGATCAGCCAATCATGAAAACATCAGTCACACAAAACGGTCAATCCATCGCCAAAGTTCAAAAAGCCCTATACTCGGTTCTAGTTCAAAACAACAATTCGCTAATAGACACTTCAACAATTCTTTTTTACAATCAAAAGTAAAAATCAACATTAACATTGGCATAGTGGAACGTTTAGTGAAAATATAACACGGTTCTTTTATCTCTCTTTCGGCTTTTCAGCTAAAACCTATTTAATTAATACATTGACAAATATTCACAAAATTGAACCTCAAATATATTCATTCGCGAAAAGAGATAATTCACTCAATGCTGATTTCAACAGCAGCATTTGCGGATACGATCCATCATTTCACAACATTCTTCTTGCAAGTGATGGGACAATCATAAAACATGGTCAATCTTTACCTGCGTGCAGTGTAACTAGAAAAGTTGTCAATATGGTACAATTTTATTTACTCTTTGAAAGGGCATTGCTGCTGACTGCTCCTACGTAACGAAACGAGGCGGTTTTGATCCCGCTCTTCAGCATTTAATATCAACTTGGACTAAAGTTTCTGATTTGTATGAAAAAACATTCAATGTTGCGATATCCATAATCGACATTGCAATTATGACTGAATGCAACCAGGGAAAAAACATGACATGGAATAGAGAGTGTTCTTCATCTTACTCGATGTTAGAACGCCTAAGTGATTTTTCCATGTGGAGGGGATATAATCGTGGCAAAGAGGCCGGTTTATGGCATCTGGTAATAATCATTCAATTTCTGCAGTCTAGTTAACTGCGTGTAGTTCAATGCCTGCTATAGGCCTTAGTTGGGGTGGAACCCTGTGCATGTCTTCGGTGATTTCCTTTTTCACTTATTACTTAGACCTACCAAAATTCTGAAGGACTTTACGTATCCGGAACAGGTGTTTCCTCTGTAGCTTTCGCTGATGAATTTCAAGTAGTGGCTCACGAAATCGGACACAATTTTGGGTCAATTCATGATTGCACAAATGAGTGCCGATGTACCAATACCACATGCTCACAATGTTGTCCATGTTCAGGCCTTAATAATGCGTGCTCGTGCAATGCACAATACCTTATGAATCCAACCAACGGCGCCAAATCAACTAAATTCTCACAGTGCACTAAAAATCAAGTATGCTCCTATCTTAGCAATCATGGGCACCTGTGCCTTATAGGTACATAATTTTTGTCTATATTTTATGATAATATGTCATTGAAGCCGTTTAAAGGAAGTGTTTGTGGAAATGGAATTAGGGAAGGTTCAGAAGAATGCGATTGTGGATCAAAAACTGAATGTGAGAATAATGCATGTTGTGAACATGGTTGCAAATTACGCAACCACGCGGAATGCAGGTAAAACAATATTCTTTCTATTTCTTAGTGATACAAATGACGAGTGTTGCCAAAATTGTAAAATAACGTTAAATCATGAGAACAGAATATGCCGACCAAAGAGAAACTCATGTGATATTGAGGAATATTGCGAAGGATTTTCTGAAAAATGCCCGATTGACAAATTTGTACAAGACGGATCAACTTGTTTAGATGACAATCATTACTGCGCGAGTGGTATTTGTACAAATCGCGATGAACAATGCAAAGACATAATTACAGGAGGAAAAAAATTCTTTACCAAGGCTTGTTCATTTAGACAAAACTGCCAAATGGCATGTCAACACGTTGATGACCCAAATGTTTGTATACCATTCAATCTAATGTTCCTTGATGGAACCAAATGCGACTATGGTAGTGGAATATGTTATGGTGGCCGTTGCAATAGTCTGAACCATTCAACTGTTAGTTTATTTAACGAGCGACTGTTCTATACAGTTGCAATAATTGCATCTCTGTGCCTTATCGCTGCAATAGGCCTTTTGATATATTCACATGTCACATAATAAATATCCAATATTTTTAATATTATCCAATATATTGCCAATATCCCAATTATTGATTGGAAGACTTTTCCCAATCCCAATTATTAATTGCAAGGTCACAATGATATTGCAATTATATATTGCTTATCCCTGATGGTGATCACGCTACCATTTGTCAAGGAAAACATGATTCTGCTAACATACATAACGTAATTCGCGATGAAATTTTCCATGCGGCATCTCAAGGTGAGTTAGCACCGCAAAAAGTAGTTCAAGGGCTGCTGGACAATGNGTTAGTTTATTTAACGAGCGACTGTTCTATACAGTTGCAATAATTGCATCCCTGTGCCTTATCGTTGCAATAGGCCTTTTGATATATTCACATGTCACATAACAAGTCTCGCAGTGCTCGTTAAATCGGACTGGGAGTTTCTAATAATAAAAATTTCTTCACACAAAACAAC